>JASCZW010006812.1:0-81862 GCA_034211315.2 Aedes japonicus | reverse complement strand
CGGGAGCGAGTAGAGCGGAATTTCTAAAGCGAGAAAGCAACAGAATAACAGATAACGCAAGCGAGCGACGAGTATGAAATGAAAGAGATGTTGTTCACTCTGCCGTTTCTCCGCTTTTAGAAATTCCACTCTACTCCCTCCTGTCAGCGAGTAGACCTGATCGTTACAGCGCCGAGAAACAATTCAATTCAATCTTCGCCAGGTCGATAAACATTCTTACATCTACAGTAGGTAGTCAATACGTATCAACGGTTCTTCTTTTTACTAATAATACCATCGCCCTCTGTGTAACGAAAAGAATGTTAGGTAATCAAATTGTCAATATCTAAATTAAAGCCCTATTAGTCTTAGTTGCTATAATATTAGAGCATTGTTATGTCAAGCAAATATTATTTATTATATAATATTTACTTGACATTCTGTGACCTACTCATAGATTTCATTTGTCATAGGTTTGATTGGATGGAGACGCGTACTGTACCTACCACATGCATCTTCATCGTTTCTACAGGCGGTGATGTATAAAATGAAGAGTAATGATTTATTATTTAAAAATTGTATTCCAAACGACAGGCAGAACATCTCCAATTTTTGATATGTTATGTAAAATTGAATGTTCTTTCATTTAAAAATACTAAAAACAAGGAGTCGTTGAGGCCTCCTCGCAGTCAAATTCAAGAAAACTATTTGTTTCGTATTTTTTCATACAAAATTGATATATTCAAAGGTTTCGTATTTTGCTTGGAAATTCAAAAATACCAATACAATGGCCAAAAATGACTAAAATCGGTTAAACGGTTTAGAGGTTATAAATTTTTGAAGTTGAAGATTTTGAAAATCACGATTTTTGGACCAGTCTAACGCAGAAAGTCCAGTCTAATAACGAAATAAAAAATACGGGTCTAATATTTTTCAATGTTGGAACAATCCTACCGAATATTATAAAATCTGAGAGATCGTATAACTTTTTTCATGGAATTGCTGTATATATATATATATATATATATATATATATATATATATATATATATATATATATATATATATATATATATATATATATATATATATATAACACCTTTCTTAGAGATCGCTTGAAAACTCGACTTATCACAGGCCAAGATGATCGAGTGTCATATACCATTCGACTCAGCTGGGCGAACTGGAGCGCATGTCTGTGTATGTATGTGCGTTACAAATAATGTCACATCGGTTTCTCAGCCATTTGTAAACCTATTTCGGTTCTGTTGACGGTAATGAAAGCTACAACATTCCCATAGAACGATTCAATTGACTATTGATTTTTTTTTTCTTTGGGGCATTTTGTTTCGAAGATATGAACGAAGCAGTACTTGACGGCCTATTATAATAGTAATCAAACAGTTTAGTCTCCGATTACATACTGAGCTATTTATGTAGCGATTTAAGTTTTGTTAGCACCAAATCAAAATTATTAAATGCTCAAATAACTGGTCAAAATTTGGGATAATGGGAAATGGGCTAATTCTTCAGATATGACCAAAACAATACCTGAGAGCACGAGACCAACGAAGTGTGAAATGGAAATACACTCGTTGACGTTCAAATCTGAACAATTCCACTCACACCCATCGATGCCGCTTGCATTCTATTGTGTCGCATCTGAGGCGTTGTATAGCCGGACTAGCCACAGCCTCTGCGAATTAGAGCAGGATATTCGAAAATTACACAAAGTGTCCATTTACTTTAACTACCCAATTTACAATGAACATGTACTTACTAAGCATCTTGAATCCATAATGATAATCAAAATTGACGCATCTAATCAAAATTGACGGATTGTCTAATCATTCATTCTGTGGAATAAATTTACGAAATTTCTAATATTTGTGCAATTTCTTTTTTTATTCAATAGGTCGTCAAACACTTTTAATGTCAATATTTTAATCAATTAGATAAACAATATGTTCAGGGTTGACATTTTATAAATGACATATCGAATATTCCTGGATCTTCTTGGAATTTCTGGATGAAAATATGTATCCCGAGCCATATTGGCCGTCATTTAAGTTCGTAATTCTTTTGAAGTGTAAGAATGGTTCAGTCTCACCATCGGTGGATTAATTCGGGTTTCTTTTTATTAAATGAAAATGCAAATAGATGAATGAGAAAAACTCTGCAGTTTATTGTAATTCCATATTCTCTCATTTTCCTCATATACAAAATTATAAATCTCCGAAGTTGTGAATCTCTCAATAAAAAGGTTAAGAATCTCTCAGTAACAGCTTTTGACTATTCTCTATAACGTATAGGTAAAGTCCTCCATTAGCTCAGTCGGTAAATGGGCGGCTACAAAGCAACACCATTCTGGAGGTGGCTGGGTTCGATCTCCGGTTTGGTCTAGGAATATTTCGTTAAAAAGAAAATTTCTCGATTCCTGGCCATATAGGGTATGATTGTACTTCGCCAAAATTGTATTAGATACATCTTCAGAACCATTTTTGATGAAAAGGTTTTTGCCACTACCAACAAAAATCATGAACTTTGAGCTTCGACACTTGTTTAAAATGTGCTACTCTCAACGAAAACGTAACAATTCAAAACATGCCATTCGTCATGCGTCGGTAAAATCTATCAACACATCCAAACATTTCTCGTTCGTTCAACTCATTGATTTCACAGAAACGCAAACACGCGCACTTCCAACATAAACCCACAAATAATAGCAATATATATTCGCACAAGTGCGGTCTTATGCTTCGCACTCAATACAATATTCATTGTCTAGGTCATGGAAAACGTCGCCGACGTCGTCGTCGCCACCGTTCGTAACTTTAGTAATTTCCTTCTCATCAGCAAAACATTTTTTTTTGCTACACGGTGACTCTAATAAAATAACATTCATGGAAATACTACCATACCAATCAAAATATTAAACGCTTCCATCATATGTAAGGTTTGATTCGTAGCTCCCAATAGTTTATGAGCATTTCATTGTAATCATTTTTTTTCAATTTTGCTAAACAAAAATACTCTTCCTGAGACACCGTGTCCTCCTTGCGTTTCGATGGTTCCAACCCCACCTTACCGCGATCGCTCACCCTTCTAACCAACAATTTTGAATTGCTCAGAACAAATGCCTGTGCAAAATTTAATTCCTCATGGCACAGCAGCTGCGGGATCCGATTTCCAAGCGTACGTTGAAAACGTTCTCTGACAGCAACGTGCTGCTCGGTGGTGTTGCTGTTGGTCATAAGTTTGCACTATACGTGAAATGCTGACAGCTGTTCTAGCTGAAGTTGAAAAAATTGCTCTCCACAGCTCCATAGCTGATCAAATGCACGCGACTGAAAAATTTGAATTGATAATTCTATTCAAACAGAAGATGCACCAGGAAAATAGCAATCAGCGTGTATGAGACGTGCATTTTGTTATGGAAAATTGTCCTAAAACCCACATATTGAAGAAAACTTTTTGTTGAACCTAACCTCAAAGTTGTCGTTTTTTAATCAAACATCGAAATCAGCATTATTAATTCAAATTATGCATTAAAAGATCTATGTTTGTACACACTCATGTGCAAATGAGTCAATCAGCACATGTGCGGATAAATTGTGAATACAAGTGATCATTAACATAAAAAGTACAGCCCAGTTATCACATTGTAACAAGTTCAGGGCCTAATCGTATTGAACCATGAGTACACTTGAATCCATGATCAAACAAAACCTTTCTATCATGTTAAACTAATTGTGTTTGTAGATTCGATCGTTTTACCACCATATAAACATGTTAACGGTACAGATTACCTCGGTCCAGCGAGTGATAGCGATCTTTCAACTGTATTTCAAGAACAGATCTCTAGAGTTGCAAATAATAATATGACCTGAACTTATAGAATTAGAATGCGATAATTAGTCTCCAACTGCAAAACTATCCTGGTTGTTTTATTTAAATAGCTAAAAGTTTTATTTTTAATCGAAAAAATAATTCAGTTATATTAATTAGAAGACTTTTTAACCTGCTTGCTAAACGTTGCCTTATATCATTTCCTTACGTTGTTTGTTTTAGGTATAATTTGGGTAAAAATGAAATCTTAAGTTAAAAGTAATTAATAGTAATTTTGTTTATGAGAACCAGTAATAACTAGAGTTTTTCTCTACCCTCAATTGCCTTATTCTGTTTTCTTCCATCCAGTTTCTTCTCTTATTTCTCTGTTTAACACTTATTACTCTGTTCTATTTTTAATCATAAGCTTTTCTCTTCTCTATTTCCAACTTCTTTTGTTTGGTTCGGCACATTTTACTTATGAGTGATCGTACATTTTTGGCAGCTACTTAATTTTGTTAACATCTGTTCCTTATTATTGCAATCCTACATTTTCTTGCTAAGACAATCTTTCCAGAAATTATATTTTCCCTCTGCTGTTGTGATTCAAGCGTACCCTTTCATGTTCAGAGTTTCTCGCAAATAAATGCTTATGTATTAGATCCACTTTTCTTGTTCTGTAACTGCATTTATTCAATTTGAGTCTTCCTCACGCATCACTTTTTCTCTCGTTTTTTTTTTTTAATTTTTCAGCGTCTCTTATTTTGTTCAGCCATTGGTTGTTTTCGTCCATCCACTAGGTTTTCTTCACTTATTATCTTCCCTTTCCATCCGTGCTTTTTTATTTCCTCCAATTTACTCGTCTTCCTGACGGATCTGCTATTCTTTCTGACTTCTTCGTGGTGACATCTAGTGATAATTTCTTCCGCAATTCTTCCTTCGTTTTGCAAAATCTTTGGTCTATTCACTTTATTATAACTGTTGGCGCAGAAGCCGGCAAGCTGGCAACCCTGACACCGATGCCTATGCTGGAAGGGTATCAGGTGTCTTTGCGTTCAGTAGCGACGCTTTGACATCTGATGCCCTCGTAGCATAGACATCGGTGTCAGGGTTGCCAGCTTACTGGCTTCTGATCCAACAGTCTCCTCCGGGTGTGAGCTGGAGTCCTCCGGAGATTTAGCTCCCACGATCTCGCCAGGACTTGTCGGCGGACTAGTTCTCCAGACTGTGCTTGAACTGCTGCTATTGTTCCCTCTCCACGTTGTTTCATCCCGTTTGAGCTCAGCAGTTGAAAGCGTTGCACTGTGGCACAATTCTGAAAAAAGACGGTCAAAAACATTTTCACCCTTTTGTCATCATTTTTTCGAGTAGGTGTCTTCAGAAGAGTGGCTCAAAATGTTATTCCGCATCTTTTGAAAAAACACGCCTAAAATTTCATAAGGGTTTAACTACACTTTCAAATTCTAACTTTTTCCAGCACCGAGATTCCAGGTTGTCATCTTCGACAAAGTTGTAGAGCAGATAATAACAGTTGCTGAAGACACTAAGTTTCTAAAGCCTAACGTTAAAGAGATATAAACGGTTTTCTTTCAGCACTACCTTAAAACTGGTACAAAGATTTTTCTGAGTAACCTTCAGTATCAAACGCTGAAAATTTCAGAAGTACTAGTTCATTAGATAATCTTTCAAATCTAATCGGTTTGAGACCATGCCAGCACCTGCCCAGCTTTCTTCAAGTTTGTTGAGCATTACGGCACATACTGCTGCTATTCATACCATTTCAAAATAAGGATTCACTAGGTAGCCTTTAGTACCTAGTATTACTAGTTCATAAGATACTCTTCCAAATAAAATTAATTTAAGATCCCGCCAGGACCCGCATATATATTTTTTAGATTCTTGAACATTACGTTACATGTGAAATATAAATTGGCTAATAACCTGTACTATTTCAAACTGACGTTTTACTAGGTACCCTTCAGTACCCAACGCTGAAAATTTCAGGAATAGTTTTTCATAAGATAATCTTTCAAATACAATCTGTTTTAGACTCCGCCAGGACCCGCCCACCCTTTTTGAGGCGGTTGATTATGACGTCACACAGACACTTCAATCACCATATATCAAAATGTGGTCATCAAAGAAGCTTTGTTGTGTTCAACAAAAATGTTTATTTCGAAAATTTCTACAGTTTCTTAGAACATATTGAAATCCTCAAATTGGAACAAAGTACTAATTATCTAAAAAAAACCAGTTTTTAGGTGGTGCTGAAAGAAAACCATTTATATCTCTTTAACTTTAGGCTCTAGAAACTTAGTATCTTCGGCAACTTTCCTTAAAATTACTTACTCTACAACTTTGTTCAAGACGACAACCCGTTATCTCGTTGCTGGAAAAAGTTATAATATGAAAGTGTAGTTAGGCCCTTATGAAAGATTAGGCGTGTTTTTCAAAAGATGCGGAATAACATTTTGAGCAATTTTTTGAAGACACCGACTCGATAAAATGATGACAAAAGGGTGAAAATGTTTTTGACCGTCTTTTTCAGAATTGTGCCACTGTGCGTTGCGGCGTAATCGCTTTTGACCCCTCCGCTTCAAGTGGCAACTACTTCAGAGGCCTTGAGTTTACCAATCTTTCAGCCTCCATGACCAGCGTCTGCAGCTCCTCGTCGTCAAACTTTCCCTCCGAATATTATTCCTTCATGGCTGCCTTCACTGATTGAACTAAACGTTCCCACGCTCCACCCATATGTGGTGCTCCCGACGGAATAAAGTTCCACTTGATGTTGGTGGTGGTGAAGGTCGATGATAGTCCCTGGCTTGTTTGATATCGCAGCACTCGATCGGTCTCCTGGAAATTCGTCCCGTTGTCGCTGAATAATTCAGCAGGCGATCCTTAGGCTACTTCCAGGTGGACGGCGCATACCGTCAGGTACGTGAATAGTGTGATCCAGCGTTTGACATTGGTTCTTTCTATCTTCGCCAGCAGCGGACCAAAGTTGTCCAACCCAATATAGCTAAACGGTCGTTCGTGGTGGGCAAGGCGCGCAGTTGGTAGTGGTGCCATCGGTAGAATCGCTGGTCTAGCTCGACGGATCTTACAGGTAGTGCAGTCACGACTCATCTTATTGACTACTAGACGAAGCCTCGGGATACTATATAGCTGTCGGACTTCGTTAACTACAGTTTCCGCATTACCGTAGAGGTAGCGTTAATGATAGCGGTACACCAGGAGCTCCGTCACATGATGTTTCCTCGGTAGGATGATGGGATGACGCACTTCGTACCTGACGTCTTCAACCGCACCAATTTGACCGTGCTCTAGCAGTGCGCCGTTTTCGTTCAGCATCGATATTAGTCTGTATATGGAACTGTATTTCCCGATTATCTGGTCCAAACTGGTTCTGTGATTCACTTGACAGAGCGGCGACCTCATCTGGGTAGGATTTCCGTTGCACCAACCTGATAATAGCTACTTCTGCTGCTTGGAGTTCAGCTTGTGTAAAAACCGAATTGTGTAAAAACCGGAGAGCGTAGGCCGTTGCACGATGTAGCCGATCCTAGGAGGAAAAAGGTTAAATTCTATTACCAGTTCGAACGAATAGCGATACAAGATTGCTGCACGCATTTCTTCGGAAGTGGCAGTCACTGGCTCATTGGAACGAGGTCATTTGTCTTCCGGGAGGCACAGGAAGTCGGGACCCTAGAAGCTGGTAGCTGTACGACGAAGCGAAATGGATGGGAACGCGGAAGGATCGTCCGTACTGTCCCAATCCCGGATGGCCGACACCGACAGGCGGTTGTGCAGATGGGGACGAAAACTTAGGTGCGACCGGTGCTACAGTTAGCGCTGCTTGACCTTAGAGACTACAGTGAGACTTCGGAGGACTCCGGATCAAACCCGGAGGAGACTGTTGGTGCAGAAACCGGTAAGCTAGCAAACCCTTCCATCGACGTCTATGGTGCGAGTGCATCAGGTGTCAAAGCGTCGCTGCAGAACGCAATGACAGATGTCATTTCGTGCGGGACAACCTGTCAGTAGGTGTTTCCGGGTTTTACTTTTACTATTTACTCTTGATACACAGTGGCAATTGTGTAAAAAAAAAGAAATCAGCTCAGTAAGGGTCCAGTCCGTTTGATCATGAAATGAAAAATAGGAAAATTATCTAACCATTAAATGAAATAGATTGAATTGTCACTAATAAGAAAGGTTAAATTCTAGGGTGTATGTGTGTAACACAAAGGCTACCGATTTGTGAGTAACCAAAAATTTAGATTAAAATGTATATATTTAATTTAATTTATATTACAGTTTGAAGCAAATTAACGCTAACAAAACTGGACCGCCGTTTTCTACACCCTTCCTTGGCCATAACGTTTTGTACAGAATTAATTGGTGAAAAAACTTCAATTATGATATGATTCAATGCTCTGCATTATTTGAGGCGTCTTTCTTGTTCGCTTTTTCAGAATTTTAGTATTATGTGCCGGACCGTTCCACTGAAGCGTTTCAAGGAAAATGTGTCGATTAAAATATAATAATGCCGTTTGGTCTAAGTAGCAAAAGGAACTGAGTGAAAATGATATTGATTGTTAAGGAAAATTGCAAGACCAAAACGATTAGTTTGATTGCTATGCTGTATTACATGGATAATACTGTAATTGGCAAAGCTGTAAATAATAATTCAAACATTTAAAAAATTAGGCTATGTCCGTTGGTTCAGCCTAATATATAGTGATCTGATTCGGATTAGCAATTCTCAGGATAATCCATTCAATGATTCGTAAAAAAATTCACCAAAGCAGCGGTTACATTACATAGATATAAGTTATAAGATATATGTTATATCATATGACATTTGAATTTATAAAGCATAAATCATAGTAACCCATGAGTCAGCAGAGATAAATTTGACAACTCTGTCAGTCAAACTCTCACCGTGATGGCAAAAACAGTAATGCAACTCCGTTCAGAAGTGTGCGTGTTCAAAGAACGGCACCCCGCCGCGTTGACAACGGACATCGTGCGGCACTTTTCGGACACCGGATACGCCCGTTCCGGCATCTACAACATCTTGGCACTATTAGACAACAATCAGGTCATCGAAACAAAGCCCAGGTTCGGACGGCCGACGACCCTAAGCGACAAGAAGCTCCAAAGGATGCTGAAGAGGAAGACCGAGGGAAAAGTTTCTACATAGCTGCGTGCGCGTGGCCGGGAGGTCGGTTCAACCGGCCAAACAGTGAAAAAGTACCTGGCAAACATGAACATACATGTAAGGAAGAGGAAGTCGCGTCCACTGGTTTTGGAGCTGCAGGCAATGACGCAGCGGCGGTGAATCGCGAGGTGGCGGTTATGATGGACGACAAGATATATCTCACCCTGGATGGCAACGACTGGCAGGGCTCTTTGTATTTCCCCCACGAAGGATGGGAGCTCTGAGGTGAAGTTCATTTTACACACCAAGCTCCCCAATAAGGTGCTGCTGTGGCTGACAATCAGCGAGAAGGGGATGTCAAAGCCGCTCTTCTTTCGCTCCGGACTGGCCGTGAACGGGGAAATTCATAGTACGAAATGCCTGCCGGAAGTTGCGTTGTTTATCTAGAAATACCATAAGGGCAAAGACACGGTGTTCTGGCCGGATCTGGCGTCGGCCCACTACTCGAAGCGATCGTTGGAGGAGATGGAGCGGCTGAATATCGATGTGGTACCCAAGTCGGCAAACCCGCTCAACGTCCTCCAGCTGCGTCCCATCGAGAATTCCAGGCCAAACCTGATGCGTAAGATCTACTCCAACAATTTTGTCGCAAAATCTGAGATAGATTTGATAAATAAAACGAAAAAAATGTTTTTGCAGAGTTGAATTATTTACCTTCTTCTTGGCTATATTTCCGCACCTTTTACTCAACGCTACTCATCAAATCCTGTGCAACACTTGCGCCATCTTTTTTTCACACTTTTAATCACTCTTCCCTGTTTTCCGCTAGGACAGGACCTGTCAACTGTTAGTGCAAAAACAAGATCATTTAACTGTCAAAAAAGACCGGTCGCTGCTTTATTGGTCGCTGTGACAACCGCCTCTACCTCTACCGCCACCGTTGAGTTACGTTACAAGCAGTCAGTTTGTTGTTGGTTTGGCGGTGTTGCTAGTCACTGCTTTTTCCCATGTTTCGTTTGTGACAACTGAACGAATGTGGAAATAAAATTATACTTTCTGGAAAAATAAAGATCAGAAAAAAGCTTACGAAGAAAAGTAACGCGTATTATTTATTTGAATTTTTAACATCTTTCTTTTCTTACCTGTAAGGCAGTTTTGTATTCGTAGAGCCTCAAATTCACTTACCTCTCCATTTAAAATATTGACAATCGTTAAACGTTTACTTTATTGAATATTACCAAGTATTAAAAGAATATCGACGAATTTTGATTATATTTTTCATTACAATATTTTCAATTGGATTACTGTGTAAACATATCTGGCAACACTGGAGCGACCCCCATATCATAGCAATCAAAAATTTATAGGAGGTCATCTCTCTCTGAGCTGGCAGGTCCTGTCCTAGGTTTTCCGTAGCTTACCCTTCATAATCGCCCAGAATTTTTGTATTGGGTCAAGTTATGGTGAGCTTGACGGATTTGCTTCCTCTGGCACAAAAACGACATCGTTGGCTTGTTCGTAGGCACACAAAAAAAACATCGCCAGTTCCGCCTAATGGCATAATGCCAGATCCGGTACACAGAGTTTCACCTTCATGGGCCCGGAGCAGGCGCTTCTGGATGCATGTTTCTTTATATATTTAGTCACTTATGGTGCCATTGATTATGAGTACGACTTGCTGAGTTTGCCGCATCCACATCTCACCTGCCACACCAAGTACTTCTTGACAAACTTGTCGACCATCTTCTATCGGAACTTCTCTGGAAGAGCCAGGTGGAACTTGCCGACGAAAAACTTCAGGCCGGCGATCTGCTTGGCGTCCGATTTAATGTACGTCTTATCGTCCATTACGATGCATTTCGGCTTTACCAACCACTCGCAGTACAGCTACCAGGCACGGCATTTGGCCAGTGTATACAGACTTTGTCGGCATGCCTCAACACAACCAAGTGGATTAAACTAAGCATACCTATATGGTTTAACATCTTGACCCATAGTCTTTATTCGCAGTAACTTTGTTACAGTTGGGATTTCTAATTAATTCAAAGTGAAGCCGAATGAGTTGCGCGCAGGTGTAATTGAACTTTTTCGAAAAGGAAAAACAGTTTCAGTGATTGCAAAGACCCTGAATATGGAAATAATCTACAGTGAGTGACTCAATAAAACGGTACCAACAGCTTGGAACGCGAGATGACCGCGTATGGAAAGAAAAAAAGCGCAAAGTTCGGACTCCACAAATGCACGAGATTAAAGGGTGATACGGTCAAAATTTGGTCAAGGGAAAACGCGTGTAAATCGGTGAAATCGTTTATTTAAAAAATCAAATTAAATTTCTTTTTCAAGTTCAATTAGTATAAAATTCAGGAAAAATATTCAGTTAGGCTTCCGCTTTTCCAAATCCGAATTGCCGGGCCTTACGCTTGACCCCTGCCATCAGATTTTGTACAACCACCTTGTCCACCTTCTTCGCCGCAGAAAGCCAGTTTGCCTTGAACTGCTGCTCGTCCTTAGCAGTTTTTTTGGTCTTCTTTAGGTTCCGCTTGACAATAGCCCAGTATTTCTCAATTGGGCGGAGCTCTGGCGTGTTGGGAGGGTTCTTGTCCTTGGGAACCACCTGCACGTTGTTGGCGGCGTACCACTCCATGGCCTTTTTACCGTAATGGCAAGATGCCAAATCCGGCCAAAACAGTACGGAACAACCGTGTTTCTTCAGGAAAGGCAGCAGACGTTTATTCAAACACTCTTTTACGTAAATTTCTTGGTTGACAGACCCGGAAGCTATGAAAATGCAGCTTTTCAAGCCACAGGTACAGATGGCTTGCCAAACCAGATATTTCTATGCGAACTTTGACAGTTTCGTGTGCTTGAAAATATCTGCTACCTTTCCCCTTCCTTTTGCCGTATAAAACTCCTGTCCCGGAAGCTGCTTGTAGTCGGCTTTGACGTAGGTTTCGTCGTCCATTACCACGCAGTCAAACTTTGTCAGCATCGTCGTGTACAGCCTCCGGGATCGCGCTTTGGCCGTCGTATTTTGTTTATCATCGCGATTTGGAGTCACTACCTTCTTGTAAGTCGATAGTCCGGCTCGTTTTTTGGCTCGATGCACGGTTGTAGACGATACACCCAGCTTATTTGCGGCATCTCGGAGAGATAGGTTAGGGTTTCGCTTGAAACTACCGGCAACTCTCTTTGTCGTCTCAGCGGCTTCCGGTTTTCGATTTCCCCCCGATCCAGACTTCCTGGCTGTCGACAAACGTTCCCCAAACACTTTAATTACATTTGTAACGGTTGATTTGGCAACTTTTAGCGATTTTGCCAACTTTGAGTGCGAGTAGCTCGGATTTTCGCGATGCGCGAGCAAAATTTTGATACGCTGCTCTTCTTGCTTGGACGGCATTTTGACAACTGAAGAGTGAATTCCAAAATCAAAATAGGAGCAACATTCTACACACACACACCTTCAAAATGAGGGGTGATCAGGTTTTTTAAATGCAAAATTGAAAGAAATACGTCAAGTTGATATTGACCAAATTTTGACCGTATCGCCCTTTATGCGGTGACGAATCAAGTGAAATTCTTCGATTTCCATCCGAAAGTTGGCGAAATGACTGCAAACTATTACTACTTACTGACACAGTAGCAGCATTTGGATTTTTCAACAAGATTGGGCGCCGACTCATGGAGCAAAAAAGACTATAAGCCTTTGCGAACGCATTTTCCCAAGCTATTTAACACGAATGGTCTTCTAACCCACCGGATTTGAATCCGATGAATTATTCGGTATGGTCCATCTTGGATTCAAGAGCCTGCAGTAACCACATACATCACTAGAACATCTATAATCGTCTAATTTAAAGGCTTGGGAACAAATATCTGTCGAAGAACTCGTGACCATCGTGGATAACTTCCCGATACGTTTGAAGGCGTGCATCTCAGCACGAGGCGGTCATTTTGAAATGAGCCATTAAAACTTGTAATTTGCAAACATATTGCTATAACAATCAATGCATATTTATTAAATAATCTATATAAATAAAAATGAGTTGGGGTTTCCTTTGTCACGATTTAACTCGCGAGCGGAAGAACCGTTTGGCATGAAAATTTGTATGCGGGGGTTTTTAGGGCCGGAAAATAATCTTATGATGGATGATCTTCACTGAAAAGGGGGGCTCCCATACAAATGAAACACAAATTTCTATACAACTCGAGCAAAAGAAACCAAATTTAGCATGTGTGAGTTTTTGATAGCAAAAAAGGTGTTTATGATAGCTTGAGAACCCTCCCAGTCATAAAAGGGGGGGCGGCTCCCATACAAATAAAACACAATTTTTCGCATCACTCGGGAACTAATCAAGCAAACGGAACAAAATTTAGCATGTTGTGGTTTTTTAAGACAAAAAATGTTTCTATGTTGGTTTGAGACCCCATCCCATTCTTAAGGGGGGGGGGGGGGAGGGCTCCGATACAAATGAAATACACTATTCTGCATGACTCGAGAACTAATCAAGCAAATGAAACCAAATTTAGTATGTGGTGGTTTTTGAAGACAAAAAATTGTTCTATGTTGATTTGAGACCCCTCTTCTTTCTGAAAGGGGGGGAACCTATTCAAATGAAACGCAAATCCTTGCATAACTCGAGAACTAATAAGAAAAATGGAACCAAATTTCGCATGTGGAAGTTTTTTAAGAAGGGAAATGTTTCTATGGTGGTTTGAGACACTTCCGTCATAGGAAGAGGGGAGGGGGTGCTCTCAAACAAATGCATAACTCGAGAAATAATCAAGCAAATGGAACCAAATTTGGAATGGACGAGTTTTTTAAGGCATGAAATGTTTTTATGGTGGTTCAAAGCCCCTCCTCCCTCTAAAAAGGGGAGCTCTCATACAAATGAAACAAATTTCAACCAAACATGAGAACTATACCTACTGCTTTGCAAATGTGTATTCAGTGGTTTCGTGGGTCCGGGAAAGCATCTTATGATAGTTATGCAAATGAAAAACAAATTCCTGCATAACTCGAGAACTAATCAAGCAAATGGGACCAAAATTGGTATGGGTGAGTTTTTGAAGGCAAGAAATGTTTTTGTGGAAATTTAAGACCTCTCCTCACTCTGAAAAGGGGGGCTACCATACATACGAAACACAAATTTAAACCAAACATGAGAACTATCCCTACCGCTATGCAAATTTGTATGCAGGGGTTTTTGGGTCCGGGAAAGGATCTTATTATAGTTCGACACTCCTCCCGCCTTTAGAAAGGAGGGCTCCCATGCAAATGAAAAACTATTTTTTCTGCATAACTCAAGAACTAATCAAACAAATGGAACCAAATATGGCATGTGGAGGTTTTATAGGCAAGAAAGGTTTCTATGATGGTTTCAGATTCCTCTTCGCCCTCTTCGCCCCCTCCTATACAAATGAAATGTCATTGAGACTCTTCCGTCTTTTGAAGGGGGGTGGGGGGGCTCTCAAACAAATGAAACACAAATTTCTGCATAACTCGAGAACTAATAAATCAATTGGAATCAAATTTGGCATGTGGATTTTTTTGACGGTCAGACATATTTCTATGGTGGTTTGAGACCCCTTTGCCCTCTGAAAGGGGGGGGGGGCTCTCATACAAATGAAACGCAATCTTCTGCATAACTCGAGAAGTATTCGAGTAAATGAAACCACATTTGGCATGTGGGGGTTATTGGAAACAGGATTTTTGTTTATATTAAAATGGATTTCTGTCTGACTGTCTGTCTGACCGATCGGAGTGAAAATATGTATGCAGGTATTTTTGGGGCTGGGGAAGGTTTTTATGATTGTTTGAGACCGCTTACCCCTTCCAGCTCGCATACAAATGAAACACAAATTTCTGCATAGCTTGAGAACTAATCAAGCAAATGGAATCAAAAATGGTATGCGGGGTTTTTTGAATGCAAGAAATGCTTCTATGGTGAATTCAAACACAAATTTCAACCAATCTAGAGAATTATCCAGGTAACTAAGCCACAAACTGTGTATTGTCTGGGTAAGAAGAATGTTCTGATAGAAGTTTGAACTCCTTATTAATTAAAAAAAAAACTCATTAAAAAAACGTCAGTTCTATGTAATGTTCATTCATTTAGTTGCAGGCGTAGCAACGCTCGCACCGGGATCAGCTAGTCTATACTCTATATAGTCTATATAGTCTGTCACGATTGAACTCGCGAGCGGATGGATCGTTTGGCAAGATTTTTGCTTTGTTGGATTTGTCTTGGACACCGAAAGATTCTTATGGTGTTTTGAAACCCCTCCCTTCTCTGGAAA
This sequence comes from Aedes japonicus, assembly GCA_034211315.2. Lineage (NCBI taxonomy): Eukaryota > Metazoa > Arthropoda > Insecta > Diptera > Culicidae > Aedes > Aedes japonicus. The sequence continues at coordinate 66,597 of JASCZW010006812.1, read as the reverse complement.
GCGGGGCTCCCATACAAGTGAAGCACAAATTTCTGCATAACTCGAGAACTGATCAAGCAAAAGAACCCAATTTTAGCATGCGGAAGTTTTTGGAGGCAAGCAATGTTTCTATGGTAGTCAGAGACCCCTCCCCTCTCTAAAAAGGGAAGCTCTCGTACAAATGAAACAGAAGTTTCTGCATATCTCAAGAACTAATCAAGCAAATGGAACCAAATTTGCCATGTGGGGTTTTCTAGAGGAGAAAAATGTTTTTATGGTGGTTTGAGACCCCTCCCCTCTCCTAGAAGGAGTGCTGTCATACAAATGAAACTGTAATTTCTTCATAACTCTAGATCTATTTGTTTATTTGTTTATTTGTTTATTTGAAGTAGACATCAACAGACCAAGTTTAGGTCCTAATGATGTTAAAATCACAAAAAAAATACAATAAGAAACGATTACATAGCCTCTTAACTGGAGTCAAAAAAAAAAAAATAAATAAGTAAAAATAAAATAATTAAAGCTATACACTATCTTAACTACGTGTGTCAATTGTTCTAAAAACGGTAGAAAATCTCCGACGAAGTGCGTTCCGCGTCAGATGAAAATCGAAAATGGACGCCACCCTATTGAAGGTTCGCTGCAATCCGTGAATAGCGCTATTCAACCCATAGTTGGTGCGGCGAAAAGGAAGCCTGAGCATAGAGTTGTGACGCATTGGCCTTGGTTGGTGCTAATTTGTTGAAGGATCCTTCCGCAGTCGATTCTTCCTTGTAGAACATCTGCAGCAGTTAAAGCTCTACATACATCTCTACGGACCCGCAGAGGCTCCATGTCGACCAACTGACACCGACTTTCGTAGCTAGGAAGACGAAAAGGGTCGCTCCAAGGAAGTCTACGAAGTGCGAACCGAAGAAAACGGCGTTGAATAGATTCGATTCGCTCGGCGCCATTATCATAGCATGGACTCCAGACCGCTGAACAATACTCCAGTGTCGAACGAACGAGGGAATAATAGAGCGATTTAAGGCAGTGAATGTCGCTGAAGTTCTTCGCAACCTTGAATATAAAACCGAGTGTCCTTGAAGCTTTGTCAACAACATACGATAAATGTTGCGTATACGTCAGTTTCGAATCCAGCTGAACACCTAGGTCTTTAACGCACTGCTTTCGTTCGATGGTTGTACCGAGAAGATGGTAGTTGAACAAAATTGGTTGTTTCTGACGTGAGAAGGTTATCACTGAGCACTTGGCCGGGTTGACCACCAACCGATTTAGAGTACACCAATGAGCAAAGGCATCAACCTGCGCTTGGAGGAAATGGCAATTGGCGGTTGAACAGATTCGCATAAAAATTTTCAGGTCATCAGCAAACGACAGGCGAGGCCCTCCAATAACATAGTGTACGTCGTTGAAGTATAAAAGAAATATCAACGGTCCCAGATGGCTACCCTGCGGTATCCCGGACATGGCGCAGAAACTCCTTGAACGTAGGTCACCCAAGGCAACTGTCAATTGACGCCCTGTGAGGTATGATCGAAACCATCTTAAAAGATTACCACCAACTCCTAGTCTGTCAAGTTTAGCGATCGCGATATCATGATTCAACTTGTCAAAAGCTGCCGTTAAATCTGTGTAGATCACGTCCGTTTGGCATCGAGCGATCATACCATCAGTGATGTACGACGTAAGGCACAATAAGTTTGTAGTTGTGGAACGCCCTGGTGAAAATCCGTGCTGGTCGTCACTTAACAACTGCTTGCAATGTGTAAAAAGTGAGTTCTTAACGACCAGTTCAAAAAGCTTCGATACAGCGCTTAACGATGTGATTCCTCGGTAGTTGTTCACGTCCCGCTTGCTTCCTTTTTTATATACCGGAAACATGTCCGCCATTTTCCAGCAATAAGGAAATGTACCGCTAGAGAGGGACATCTGGAATATCTGACGAAGTGGATACAGAAGAAAAGCCATGTTCTGTTTCAGAAAAACCGACGGAACCCCATCGGGCCCGGGCTTAAGCGAAGTTTTAAGGTGTAATGCCGCGTTCGAGATTGATTCTGAATCCACATTAACTACGCTGAGTGTTTGATTTGCCAAGGGAACATTGCCGGCGGCAGCGTGAACAGAATGACTGGTTAACCTCTCGTCTTCATAAACACTAGCAAATTTTACCGAGAACAGATCGCAAATTTCCTTTTGAGTGCCAGCAGTTTCGCCATTATAGAACATGGATGAAGGTAAGCCTACTTCCTTACGTTGTTGATTAACATAGCTCCAAAAAGATTTCGGATGAGATTTGAGACGCCGTTGAACCCCACTCAGATAACGTTGAAAATGTGCACGACTGGTCCGTTTATACTCGTAGTTGAGTCTGCTATAGTGGCGTTTAAGCGACATGGTGCGGTGTTTCGTGAATCTTTTAAGAGCAGCCCTTTTAATCCGTTTTAGCGAGCGAAGAGCGTTCGTCATCCAAGGAACCCGAGAGTCAGTCTGAACAATCTTTTTTGGGACGTGTCTGTCAATGACATAAGCCAAGACGTGGGAAAAAGTTTGAGCAGCGATGTTAACGTCGGTCGAATCAAGAATGCTCTGCCAATCCAAACTAGATAAAACATCACCAATACTGCGATAGTCGGCTCTACGGAAGTCATATGACACAGTAGCAGGAGTGTCGACGAAGTCCCGAGCTAAAACGTCCTCGACAGCAACTATTAGAGAAGGATGGTGAGGGACATCCTTAACTAGAGGCACGGGAGCTGTAGAGATGAAGGGAGCAATATCTTGGCCACTCACGAAGCAGAGATCTAGAGAGCGATTATTCTCATTCACCACGTTGTTAACTTGGAATAGAGTTGCGGTACTGTAGCTGTCCAGAAGCTGAATAGCCCCTGCGTGGAAAGAGGAACGTTCATGGTCGGGACGGAGGAAGCCGCTGTGAGTTGGAGTCCATGCAATGCCCGCTAGGTTGAAGTCTCCCAAAATAATCACTTCATCATGGAGGGCAACCGTATTCGAAATAGCAGAAACAGATCGGCAGTGCGCATCAATTAGGTCTAAATCTCGAGTTAGATCCGGAGGAATGTACACCGCACAAAGGAATAGATTACGGCCTCTAAGCTGAATTGCTACCCAAACTTGTTCTACGGTGATCCAGGAATCGTCTTCAACTGCACTTGCTTTCAACCTGACACTAACTGCAACGAGAACACCACCGCCGGTCAATTTCCTACTGTTGTTTGTGTTCCGATCGCAGCGGAAAACTTCGTAACCATCTCCAAAAACATAACTAGAAACAGTCCTAGAGTCCAGCCATGTCTCGGTTAAGACTATAATGTCGTAGCAATGATCCATGAACGCTAACCGATAATCGTCAATAAGGCCGTTCATTCCGCCAACATTCTGGTAGTAGATTACAAGGTCCGAATTCCGACGTTCAAGGTTTGTAGCACTGGGAAAGGAAATACTATCAGAGCGGGAAGTGTCCGTTTGTTGACCATACTTGCCGTTGCTTGGAATTTGGAAGACCCCGTCTCCCAACTCAACCGCAGGACCGGGACGGCTGCTGGTCGCTGGCAGGTAGGGCTCGACTGCGTTGAGCGGAATAGGGGCTTCCTCAAGACTAGCGGCAATTGTGCGTCCCGGTATCCTGCTTGCAAAAGTTGATCGAAGCTGGCTAGACGATGAACTGGAAACGACGAACAAATCAGGCAACGAATTGTTCGAATCCACAGAGTACTTGCCTGTAGTAGAAGTTCGGAAGCACCCATCACCCAACTCAAACACAGGGCCGGGACGGCTGTTGATCGCTGGCGGGAGAGGCTCGACTGCGATGAGAGGGATGGGGACTTCCTTAGAGCATGAGGCAAGTGTGCGTCCCGGTGTAGAACAAGGTCGATGGCTATTTTCATTAGTATGATCACTCCGATCAGAAGCAATAGAAATGTTGAAATTGGTGTTGGAGGCAGCGCTGGAACACGGAAGCAGATCAGGCAAAGAATTGATACTAATAGAAGCATACTTGCCTGAAAGTGGTAGTTGGGAAACCCCACTACCAATCCCGACCGCAGGACCAGAACGACTCTGAAGGCAGGAAACAACGTCATTTTGATCACAGCAAACGCCAAGCGCGACTGGGTCAGGTGGCTTAGGGTTTCCCGTAGTGCGACAGGCAGTGCGTTCTGGTTTACGATGATCCAACAAACAATCAGATCTCAGCATGCTGGATCCAGTCCGGAGATCGGAGTGGAAAATTGGGACGAACCCAGAGGAGAGATCACGATGGACGGCGTATCCATTATCTTCAAATTCACGGAACAGAATACCTCTTGGCCATGAATCCGAATTCAGTGCGACTTCGCGTAGTTTTGGGTCCATTCCGACTTTGTACGATATGAAGTTCATACGGCTCGTGTCGAAGCCTCTTTTCACAAGCGGAACAACCTTTACCGAATCTTCACTCTGCACACTCGTTTTGACAAGTTTTTCGATAACATCCGGTTTCACACTAGGGTGAATGCGAGATAAGTACAGCCAGAACATCTCAACAGGCTCAGGAACCGTAAGCACTGTGGAATCAGTAACCGCTTTAGTACCACCATTAAGAGTTCTGCTGCTTGATAAACCGTCTTCACGACGCCGTTTTAAAGGTGGTTGACGAGAGTTATTTCCGGGATCCAAAATTGCCGGAGTGGAAGGCCCGATTTTTTTTGAAAGCTGGGCAATTAGCTCACCTTGCTTTGCCATTTCGTTTCTGATTTCGGCATTTGCGATTTCCTGTTTCTCAGTAATAGATTTGATCACACTACCGAAAGACGAGATTGCTGATTTAAATCTTGCACATTTTATCAATTTAACGCACTCATCGCACATCCAAAACAAGTTAGGGCTTGAATGGATTACGTTCACGAAGGCTTTGTTCAGCTTTATACTAGAGCATTTCAGATGAATCATCCGGTCACAAAAGGCCATACAAGACACGAACTCGTCGTCTCCTTTGACAGGTTTAGCGCACTTGTCACAAGCTGAACTCATGATAAATCCAATATTAAGATTTTCACAGTGAACTTATCTTCTCACTAATGATTTTTTTTTTCACTCCGTGTAGACTAGCCGCTGGAGAAATTATTCACTTAATTATTTTTTCTCTGTGTAGATCTTCAGCGTGTATGCGATGGAGGTGGATTCTGCAATCAATTGTGCAACAATAACAACACCGCAGTCTGAATAATGGATTGATATTTCAATATTTTCACAACACAAAATATGCACAAAAACAGGATTTTCACAGCGAACTTCACTACCAACAGGTAAACGGAGTGCTTATTAGACGGTACACCACAAAAAATAACGCAAAAAAGCAATTCGTACGCGAGAAATTCTCTGATCGAGACAGTGTAAAATAAACAACTTTCGATTGAATTTCAACACAGCACAATACACCCTAATCTAATGCAGCAAATGGAACCAAATTTGGCATACGGGGATTTTAAAGGCAATAAATGTTTCTACGATAGTTCGAGACCCCTCCTCTCTCTGTTAGGTTGGTGGGCGGTGCTCCGATACAAATGAAACAAAAGCTTCAACATAACTCGAGAGCTAATCATGTAAATGGAGCCAAATTTGGCAGGTAGAGGTTTTTGAAGGCAAGAAATGTTTCGAAGGTAAATCGAGACCTCTCCGCCCTCTGTAAGAGGGGGATTCTCATACAAATGAAACACAAATTTGTGCATAACTCGAGAACTAAAAAAGAATATGGAACCAAATTTGGCATGTGGAGGTCTTCGAAGGCAAGAAATATTTCTAAGTTGACTCAAGCCCCTCCCTTCTCTGAAAGGAGGGCTCATATACAGATGAAACACAAATTTCTGAATAACTCGAGATACTATTAAGTTAATGAACCCAAATTTGGCATGTGGAGGTTTTTGAAGGCAAGAAATGTTTCTATTGTGGTTTGAAACTCCTCCGCTCATGAAAGAGGGGTCTCTTATACAAATAAAACACGAATTTCAGCATAACTCGAGAACAAATCAAGCAAATGGAACCAAATTTGGCATGTGGAGGTTTTTGGGGGGTAGATTTCTATATACATAATAATGAATTTCTGTCTGTCTGTCTGCCTGTCAGACCCTTATAGACTCGGAAATTTCTGAACCGTCCAACGTGAAAATTTATATGAAGGGGTTATTGGGGCTGGGTAAGGTTCTTATGATTGTTTGAGACCCATACTTTCTCAGGAAGGGGGGCTCTGATACATATGAGACACAAATTTCTTCATAACTCGAGAACTAATCAAGCAAATCGAATCAAATTTGGTAGATGGGGGTGGTTTTGAAGACAAGAATGTTTCTTTGGTGGTTCAAGACCCCTCCTCTTTTTGAATGGGCGGGGGGTCAAACAAATGAAACTCAAATTATTATTATAATATAAGAGCCCCGTGGTTTGAGAACTAATCAAGCAAATGGAACCAAATTTGGCATGGGGGGGGTTTTGAAGGCAATCATTGTATGGTGGTTTGAGAATCCACCCCCTCTGGAAGGGAGGGCTCCCATACAAATTAAACACAAATTTCTACCAAAAATGAGAATTATCCAGGATACTTAAACACAAAACGTGTATTTCTCTATTATTCTAAAATAATAGAAATCAAAACGAGTAAGAAGCATGTTTTGATAGAAGTTTGAACCCCTGCTTATCCAAGAAAAAAAAACTCATTCCAAAAAAAACCACAAAAGTGCCAGTTACATGAAATTTTCCTTCATTTAGTTGCAAGCGTTGCAGCGCACGCACCGGGTTCAGCTAGTCCAACAATAAGAGAAAGTTCTAACACCATTTTGTTGTACGGATGATAATCGAACACCCTGTAAAAATAACACTTTTAACTAGTTATAAAAAAAATGAAGTGTTGCCTTTCTTTTCGAGTACAATCTTTACACCCTTTAGATAAGGTGAAATAAGGAGCCCAGTATTTTAGAACTGGTATCCAAATAACTTGATGAATGTCATCGCTTACTTCGACTTAAATTCCACCTCAACCAACCTTGTAAGGGTCTGGGAACGTCGCCCAGACCCTTACTGAACCAAAGAGCAAGAAAGATGAGAAAATATCAATAATCGAATTATTATTGGAACTAATGCCAAAATCATTGATAATTTAAGACGCTATTGCACTTTGTGTAACTTTTTGCGAATGCATTAGAAAGGTTAATAAATTACATTCAATAAAGGAATATATGAATTTCATACATGTTGAATCATAATATCCCGTATTATCGTTCAACCATCTAACACTTCTAATTTACAAAAAAAAAAAAAACTATTGAGTATCATAGATCAACATTTACTCTCAAACCACAGTAGAATACAATAAGCTTCGATCCATCAACAATATGAACCCGTCATTAACTCCATTAACTAGTGGCGCACCAGCAAGTAATTCGAAAAAAAAATCAAGCTAATCGTACTCATAACATAACATCTGACTTATGATCACGCATCATGATGCCTCAACTCGGCAGCGCTTGCATTCGGGAAGCAACATCAAAACAAGCACACGCATCATCTATATCTATCTCCTAGTCGCGGGCAACCGATCCAAACGGGGCACCACATGCGCATCCCAGTCGCGATATGTTTACGCAGTCATCGTCGTCGTCGTCGTCGTCGTCGTCGTCATCAGTCGTGAAGGGCTCAAAATTCACTTTCGTTTTCTTCGCTATTCGGCTGTGCATGGCCCCAAAAAAACGCGATAAACATAATAAAATTTATAAGACTTTTAGCTTTATCATCTTGAATGTTCCCGCTGCCCTTTTTGCCGCCCACTGCGCCATTGTGGCCTCGTCGATCTACCAGCGGAGCGATATGTGATTTGGAGGGCCTTACTTCTTCCTCCTCCACCAACCAACCAACCAACCAACCAACCAAGCAGGCGGGCGGTTGATAGTGGAAAGAAACCCTTCGCGGAGCAGTGTTGTGTTGTTTTTGGCAGCGGGCAAACATAGTCGTCGGGCGTAGTCTTCTTCAGTTTTTAAATAGTTTTGACCTAATTTTTTCGACGGATGCGTGTTTGTTTTTCTTTTCGGTGCTCACATAACGCCTTCATGCTCGGAATTCTCACTCTTTCCCGCACCCGGCCAAGATAGTGAGTTGTAGTAGTATAGTAGGGGCCTCTGGCGGAGCGATAGTAGTGCTGCGTGAGATGCTTAGCGTACAACCGGTGTCAGTGGGAGGGAAATCCAGCGGGAGGGTAAGGGCCAAAAAGAAACCCATCGAGTATCATAGGGCAACCATGTGATCGCATTTTTTTCTTCTTCTTCAACTTCTTCCTCTTCTCGTCCCAAGAATTGGAGCACTGGGTTAGAGGCAGTCAAGAATCTGGTAGTTAATCTCAATTTCATTTCGTTATTATTTTTGTTTTGTTTTTGCTGCCTAATGCAGGGAGATCTTAATGCGCTTTTCTATGCTCTAGAGCGATATCATAAGAGATGGCCAGATCGTTTTGGATGGGCAGATCTGGAGCAAGCCGTGTTGATTCTTGAAAGTGAACCATATGAGTAGCGCACATATCAGAGGGAATTTGAGCAGAAACGTAGTACTTGACATAGTTTGATTTTGGGAATCTGAGAAACTATAGCAGAAAACTGAAGTAACAGTAATATTTAATATGAAAATCGGATCAGAATGAGCAATGCACAACGTCAAAACGCATTTTAATCGGTGGTGGGAAGGTTCGTTCTGTATTTCAGTGTTTTGAATTACCACACACATGCTCACATATATTTTTATGATAAGTGGTGAAGCTTATATTCCCGATAACATGCTGGAATTAATCTGCAGGCAGTCCCAAGCACATGTGTAGACTTTGTCAACAAAAACCTCAGCCCGTAAGTAGGTTAATCGAGCACTCCATATCAAGTGGGATGTCGCCGCCTTGCTGAGAAACCGTTCCACGTGTTACATAATTATAATCGGGAAAAATACACTTCAACTGACCATCAGTAACATTCGATTAGTAATAGTCCAGTCGCACCCGCTTCAATGTGTACCTGAATGACATGTATATTATTTGAAGGCTACGATACCGATAGCGGACAAAAAAGCTCCATCTTTTCATGGGCTATTTTACACTTCTGCAGCGTACATTAGTTCAGTTATACTCCGAATTAACTTATTAAATTAACTAAATTAACCAAAATCAATAATCTTTTGAGCCCAGAAAAGGGTAAACAAACTCTAGCCCAATAGATTCTTTCGACCAGACCTGGTAAATAGCGCACCGTTTCAGTTTGATAATTTCATGTCTGGAACTACAAACTATCAAGATCCCTAGATTTATACAAGGTCTTATTTGGGATTCTATTGAACACCACGAATCCTTGACTTTTGGACCACATGACATAAAATGACAATTCCCTCAAAAATAGTATCATACCGAGTGCAAGTCTTCTCCTGATTCGACTGGTTGCACCATCTTCACAGAATTTTAAAAAAGAATGGAAATCTAAATAATTCAACCCTATTAGCATTATGAATTCATAACTTTTATCAATCTAACCGTTTTCAACATGCGTTTCGTTGTTTACCAATTTATCTGATAAAGTCGTCTTTGCTGCACGTGTTCTAACTGCCTGATCACACTGAACGCAGATTTTGCGACCTTCAATTACATTGTTTACGTGTTGATGAAACTGATCGGGAAATTGAACAGGAATGGCTTTCAAATTTCTTCTTCGAAAATTTGTATGCACACGAAAAAAATTGAAACGTCGATTTTGTTCAGCTGAGTGCACATGACCACACATATTCGCATTGCGTTCACACACAGTTTTCAAAAATTTAAGAGCGAAGCAAAGTTAAAGATTCCCAAAGTTTGAATATTATCGACACAATCGATACTGTTTGGCAACGGAACATTTTATTTTTAAGCACAATCAAATTGAACACACCAGCGTCCATTCGATCAAAACAACTGCAAATGGATCTAATCTAATCTAATCTAATCTCACACTAACGGAACCAATTTTTGAAGGCATCCTGGAAAATGATGAGTTCTTGAAAACATCATTTTGCTTGTCATCGGCCAGGCCAACTGCGTAGTATGTGCCGCAGAGAGGATTCCAAGAAATAGAGCGATTCCAGACAGATCTAACATCGCTCTACTACTTTAAATCAAGGGAAGGAAGAAAGCGTTGACCTCCCGTACCAAACGCTTCCATGTAGAGTTATACAGTGTGATAATTTGTACCTTATCGTTGGGAGCATAGATGCTAGAAAGATTAGTTTATGCTCCTTTTGCCTGTGGATGAACTTTTGGCATTTGAACCAAAAGCCTTGCAGTAATTGCCAAGGTAAAAGCGCCTTATCTCGCTCAATGGGGGGTAAGTGGAACAAAACTTACGACGATGGATGAATGCGAAGCTGGAAATAGCATAGAGTTATTGTGAAGGGATGTTAAAATATAAAATGAGAATAACATGTGTACTATCTGCATGAAGAAAAAAAAAAAAAAATTCATACAATACTCGGGAATTCCATCCATTCAAAATTCTATACCGTATAAAGAATACTTACATTTTTCGTGGTACGATAAGATTGCAGCATGCTACCTTACCGGGGTCACGCTGCCTACATTGCCTTGGTGCGACTGCCACCTGATGTATAGTTGACGCGATACAGCGTTTCTCACTCAGCCGCTGGATGCCTGGACAGACGCTGTTTGAGCCGCACCTCCTTGGTGGACAGACGCTCGGCACGCACCTCCTCAATCTAGCTGAAGTCAGAAGGACAACAGCGCCCAGGCTACACTTCCAGCTAAGTACGCAACCCTTAGCTGGCGGTCTTTGTCATCTCTTGACCCGTGGAAGCATGAGGTAGGAACTTGTAAGGACCAGAGCTATGTTGCGGGGACGCACGCTCCATCACAGTTGTCGACTCACCATTTTGCAGCCCATCAAAACAACTGCAACAAGAACACTTCAAACTGAACAATGCATTAGGTCCTAAGTAACATTGAGAGACTCTTTTTGCCGACTTTATCTCTGCGTTCCTACGGCTATGTAAAAACATGTTCAAGTATTTTCAACACACAGTACGGTAATATAAAATGTGATAAGGGATCCAATACGTCAAAAACATCAGCAAATCGTTTATGTATAATGATGTATGATGTATGATATATACTACCACCCATTGTAGCACGGAAACTAAGTCCGACAGCAGTGAGCTCTCCTCTCTGTTAGACTTGATCAAGCTTTAATAACCACTGATTATCCTAGTCATGTCATTGTATGAAGGGCCAAAAAGGGGCTGGGTGGATCGATAGGCAACATCACTTATACGTATCCACACGGATATAAAGAATCTCCTTCCAACAACAAGATTGGACAATTGGTCAAAAGAGCAAGCTATCTAACATGAGGATGCCCCAATGGGCGGGGAGAAGAGCCCGCCCTCTATTCACAAACTGTTAACAATGGGGAGTTGACATTTCCACTCTCCCCATCCAGAGTGCTTCAATCGGGTGCCCTGATGGTCCCTCCCATTCCCATGAAATATTTATATAATAGTGTATGTATTTATGTAAATGAAAAATACTGTAATCACTCGGTATCTATAATTTATGATCTCCCTTTGGTGGATCCTGAAATGTAAGAAATGTTGTAAAGTGTTAAGGTGTAGAGTTCTGTGGTTTCACGCTTATGCACGTTTTTGTTTGTTTTCAGCAATAGCAGCAATTTCCCAAAATCTTGATTTGAGGCATTCTAAAAAAGTTTGTTAAATTATACAAAAACAACATGTATATACATTTTAATTTACTGTTGCCATGGTCACTGTTTGCTGCTTGATGTTGATTTTATAACAGCAATATGCTTTTATTTGTGCTGGCCTATTAATTATTGCTCCTGTGTAAGGGAGTTAAAGACAAATGGAAAAAACAACAAACAACAACAACAAAAAACAATAAGAAATTTTTAAATCATCTAAGAAATAAAATCAATAAAACAATTTCATCAAATATAATGATATTGTGAGTTATGATACAGACACATCAGACACACTATCCGAATGGCAAACAGCTCAGATTTGGAAAAAGGTCCATTTGCAAACCGGAATTGAAAAATACATTAGGTAATAAGTGCAAAAACCTACCATAGATTCCGTCGCAGCTTCTTTTGTTCAACTAGATACTTCTAAATCATAATGATAATTGGACATAATAATTAAAAGTATATATAACCTATTAGGAAAAATTATTAAAAAAAAAATATGTTAAAATATAAATCCCGAAAACACCAGTAATGATAAAAATGATAATGATGGTGATAAAGAAGATTGATAATGGTTATGAATAAACAATGTCCTATATGATAATATATAGTCAAGGGATATTATAATATGAACTGAAAATTACATCTGTGCCGACTGCTGTTTTGTTGCAATTGTGGACAAACTTCCGCATCCATTATGAACCAGAAAATTTAGACAATATATGACTGCCATAAGAAAAAAAATTGATTTTAAATGTTAAATTATTTTACAATACCTGATTGCCTGGTAGACCTGAAAGATATGAGAATGGAAAATTATGATATGATTTACCGGTCACATCCCCTCACTTCGCTATTGTCAGATTGACAACATTGCCCAGGCTACGCCAACCAACGTCTCCATATTTCATCTGGCAGTCTTTTGTGATCATATGACTCGTGGAGGCGTGAGGTAGGAACTTGTGAGGACGTCAGTCGCACCCTCCTTCGAAGTTGTCAACTCACCATTTGAAGCCCAAACATCAGCAAATCGTTCAATAGACAAACGAAGAGAATCTCTCAATGTTACTTAGGACCTAATGCATTGTTCAGCTTGACTTATCCACTGAGCTGACACATGACAGGAAATTTTCTTAAGCAAACTTCACTTCAACAAGTAATTCATGTCAAATTAGTTTCAACGTAGTATACAATCTATTTTGCCATGATAATTTGAAAATTGAAGCAAAGGTTTTCTGTAAACTGTTTGCTTAAGTGGCCAGATTATGCCTGATTAATGTTGTTATCACCTCAAAATTTCAAAAGCTATTTGCTATCACAAAAGTGACAACTGTGAAATTTATTTTTGCAGGGTTAACTCTCCAATATAGACTGTTCCGAAAATTATAAATACATTATGTTTCTCAAAGAAAAAAGACCACACTGTGATTTTTGATTATCTTATTCTCAAACATAAAAATAACAATGTTTTCTTTCCATCTACATTTCAATTTGCTTGATTTTTGGTACACAGAAAAACATAATTATTTTAACAAGCGTGTAAAATTTTCCTTCGTTTAATTCCAAGCCAAAAAAGGCGTACACAACGAAATTTTTTGCAATTTTTCATGCGCCATACAACAATCTTTCATACAAGAGGCTAGATTTAGGCGTTATCAGGCTTAAATTTACAATAAATATCCCATTATTCTCTGCCAAATCTAGCATTCCCTTTATGTGCATTAGATAAGGCAGAAAATTCAATGTTTCTTTTTATCTGTGTAGCTACAGGTAGGATCAACCAACAAGTTTACATAATCAAGTATCTGCAAAAACGGCTACTACGATTCGTTCAAAAACACACGAGTTCAGTGTAGCTTTGGCCTGATTTGGCGTCTTGCCATTATGTGTAAAGCGGCTCAGGAGTGGTATGCAGGAAACAACGTCAACATTGTACCAAAGGACTGTAATCCTCCTAACACCCCAGAACTTCGTCCAATTGAAAGATGTGTGCCAATTGTGAAGCGAAACCTTGGGAAAACGAAAGGAGTGACAAATAGTGAGAAAGATTTTGCTCAAAACTTGGAAAATGCTTTCAGAAAGGTGACTGAGGACACTGTGCAGAACTTAATGGATGGTATCAAACGTAGAGTTCGAACATACGGATGTAGCAGGTCCAAATAATAACATTTTGATGTTAATGAGTTATAAAGTAACCCTTTGTTACGATGCTTTTTTTTGGATTTAGAAATAAATAGAAATAATGTTATACTGCGAGTTTTTCTTTGGCTAGATTTGGCTGTGCACATACCTTAGTAGTCATTTTGGAGAAACTCATAAATCGACTGCACATAATAAAGGTCGCGAGATAATAACTCATCTCTTATAGAAACATACATTTGTCTTATTTGATCCTCTAGGGTATTCGCAAGTCGTGTTCTGCTTGATAGATGTCATCATAACCGTTTCCGCATCGACAAAGAGGGCTGTCCACGCGGTTAAATATATAAAGATGTGTATCCATGTGGTAGTCTACTCATAACACGAATGAACTCACTACTTACTTGGAGGTCCTTAAACCACACCCTCGATGAAACAATAGAAAAGATTAAATGTAACAGTCGCATTGATTTCCGGTGTCCCAACCGGTTTGCAAACTCGAAAGGGTACTCTGACGTTCTAAATGGCACAATTGCGAAATTGAGTGCTGCCATCTCAGCACAAGGTTCCTGAAGTTTGTGGAAGGAGCTAGAGTATTCTTTGAAGACACCGTAACCTGTGGAATCATGCAATCGATGCGAGATCCTTCAGTGCAAAACTTTTTCTGCGATATTGGTGTGTAGGTTCATTTCAGTAAAAATACAAGCAATTATAAAAGACCAAAGACTTGCATCGGATATAACACCTCCTAATTCCACATCTCACATGGGAATATAAATGAAATACTCGGTATTGAAAACTTCGTGGTGAGCTAGCTTAAAGACTGGATTCGGAAAAAATGAGACACACAAAACACATCGAGACACATTTTAAATCGGATACTTCTCAAATTTTCAGTGATTAAATAACTATATATTAGCTATGTTTTGGCATAATTTATTTATTGAATTTCCTCGCCCAAGCTGAATGCTCGTACATTTCTCTTAACACTGCTCATGAGATCTTGGGCGAGGCTTTGTCCATCTTCCTTACACAATTTATCCCAGTTTTTCTTCAAAGCTTCATCGTTTTTGAATGTTTTTCCGCTTTTCTTCAACTTCTTCTTCATTATCGCCCAAAACTTTTCGATCGGACGAAGTTCTGGTGTATTTGGCGGGTTCGCCTCCTTCGGGATCACACTAACGCCCTTCACTTCGTACCAATCCATTGCAGGCTTGGCGTAATGGCACGAGGCGAGATCAGGCCAGAACAGCGTGGGACCACGGTGAGAGCGGAGGAAGGGCAGCAAGCGCTTCTGCAAGCTTTCCTCTCGATAAATCTGCCCGTTTATGGTGCCGGTTGTAACGAACAGCTTGCTGTACCGTCCGCACTCGCATATCGCCTGCCACATCAGGTACTTCTTCACGAATTTGTCGATCTTTCTCTTCCGGAACTTTTCCGGAACCTCCATGCGAGACGTACCAACAAAAAACTCGAGGCTGGGGATTTGTTTGGTGTCCGCCTTGACATATGTCTCGTCGTCCATGACGAGACAGCCTGGCTTGACCAGCCACTCACGGTACAGCTTCCGCGCACGCAATTTGACCACCGTGTTTTGCTAGTCAGTCTGGTTTGGCGCCTTCTTGACCTTAAAAACACGTAGCCCAGCCCGCTTCATGGTCTGCTGGACGAACCACTTCGACGAATTGACCTTATTGGCCACGTCTCGGGTGGAATGGTTCGGGTTATTCTTAAAGTACTGCCTTATATTCCGCACCTTCTCTGGGTATTCCGTTTTCGGTTTTCGGCCGCTTCCAGTACATTGCTCGATGGTCTTCGTCTACTGGAACATCTTCACAACGCAGGACACAGTGGAATGGTGGATTCCAAGCCTTTTACCGATCCATCTGTGCGACTGACAAGGATTATCGATCACCGCGCCCAAGATTTGCTGGCGTAGCTCTCCTTGTTTCGAATGCATCTTGAAAACTACTTGACATATCGCTACAGATCGCGATAAAATTTTACAGTTACATAAACATTACACTGTAAACTAGTATTACCCAAAATTTCATTAATTTTTACCTACGCAATAAAAAGTTACACCCAAAACAAAGTGTCGCATTTATTTCCAGTCCAATCTTTATTCAAAACAAATTTGTTTTTTTTTTTATAGTTTATCATGCTCCAAATCATAGGCGAATTTAATTTTATGGTGAATATTGGAACGATAAGAACCCAAAATAAATGCGCTTTGGAAATTCGGCGTGTTTACATCGACAAAAACAAAATCGAAAAAATTATATACGATAAATCAATCATGAATTTCCTGAACATTTATGGAATTCAATAAGGTTATCAAAATGAATCCCAAAATCGGTCTCTGATCTACAGTTCATTTGTATTAAATTTCAAATTTGGAATTTATTTTTCAACATATCAACTATTTCATATATTTAAATATGGCGATTGGAAAAAATCACAGTTTATGCCAAAAAGCAAAATTATCATATGGTGACTTTGATTAATGCCAATTTGACATTTAATGCATTTATTGGAGACAATATAGTTTTAAAATGCTTTTATAACTGACCATAATAAGACTATTTGAATGATTCCTTAAGAGGCATTTGAAAACAGCATTTAACGAGTTCATAAAGTTAAAACAAATCCATTGATAGAAGTAAAAGGAACTTTAGAAGACAAGGTTTTAAGATCACTGTTATGAAGCTGTGAAGGTTCTCATAAACCTGACTAAAATTTGAAACCTATTGGCCTAACCTATTGTTATAATAAAACAAATTGGATTTTAAGTGGCTTTCATAAAACTTACATAAAACTTAATAAAGCTGGATGGTTTTAGCAATGTTACTTTGGCTGTTTGCTGCTTCGTTTTGGCTGCTTCCGACGAGTTTGCAGACCTATTCTCTTCTTGGTACGCATAACATTAGTCGCTGAAGTACTTAGCTTTTTCACTACATCTCGGACAGATGCTGAAGGGGGCTTCAAATGGTGAGTTGACAATTTCTAAGGAGGGTGCGACCGACCTCTGGTCCTCACAAGTTCCTACCTCACGCCTCCACGAATCATATGATCACAAAAGACTGCCAGCTGAAACATGGAGACGCTGGTTGGCGTAGCCTGGGCAATGTTGTCAATCCGACAATAGCGAAGTGAGGGGATAAGACCGGTAAATCATATCATAATTTTCCATTCTCATATCTCTCAGGTCTTCCAGGTCGTCAGGTATTGTAAAATAATTTAAAATTTAAAATTCTTTTTTTTTTCATGGCGGTCATACATTGTCTAAATTTTCTGGTTCATAATGGATGCGCAAGTTTGTTTACAATTGCAACAAAACAGCAGTCGGCACACATGTAATTTTCAGTTCATATTACAATATACCTTCTCTATATATTTTATCAAATAGGACATTGTTTATTCATAGCCATTATCATTCATCTCTATCATCTTTATCATCATTATTATCATTTTTATCATTACTTGTGTTTTCGTGATTTATATTCTAACATAAATATTTGTTTTTTTACAATTTCACCTTAAAGGTTACATATACTTTTAATTATTTTGTCCTTTATGTCGAATTATCATTATGATTGAGAAGTATTTAGTACCTTGATTAAAAGAAGCTGCAACGGAATCTATGGTAGGATTTTGTACTTATTACCTAATGTGTTTTTCATTTCCTGTTTGCGAATAAACCTTCTTCCAAATCTGAGCTGGTTTGATTCGTTCAGCGCTGTTTGCCATTCGGCTAGTGTCTGATGTTACAGTTCAATTTTTGGCATTACTGTACCATAACTCACAATATCATTATATTTGATGATATTGTTTTATCGATTTTACTTCATAGATGATTTAACCCTTGCTTATTGTTTTTTATGTCCATTTGTCTTTAACTCTCTGTCAATTAAATCTTCCTTGCTTTCCCAACACAGGAGCAATAACTATTAGACCAGCAAAAATAAAAGCGGATTCATGTTATAAAATCAACATCCAGCTGCAAATAGTGACCATGCCAACAGTAAATTAAAATGTATAAATGTTAGTTCTGTAAAATTTAACAAACTTTTTCAGGATACCACAAATCAAGATTTTGGTGAAATGCTGCTATCAGTGAAAACGAACGAAAACGCGCTCAAGCGCGAACCACGGAACTCTACACTAAAACACTTGACTACATTTCTTGCATTTCAGGATCAACCGAATGGAGATCGTATATATTAGATATGAATGATTGTATTATTTTTCATTTACCTGAATATATACACTATTATATAAATATTTCATGGGAACGGGAGGGACCATCTAGGCACCTGATTGAAGCACTCTGGATGGGGAGAGTGGAAATGCCAACTCCCCATTGCTAACAGTTTGTGAATAAAGGGTGGGCTCTTCTCCCCGCCCATTGGGGCATCCTTATGTTAGATAGCTTGCTCTTGTGACCAATTGTTCAGTCTTGTTGTTGGAAGGAGATTCTTTATATCCCTGTGGATACGTATAAGTGATGTTGCCTATCGATCCATCCAACCCCTTTTTGGCCCTTCATACAATGGCATGACTAGGATAATCAGTGGTTATTAAAGCTTGATCAAGTCTAACAGAGAGGAGAGCCTATTGTTGTCGGACGTAGTTTCCGTGCTACAATGGGTGGTAGTATGTACTTACATACATCATACATCATACATCTCGGACAGATGCTGAAGGATATTTCTTAAAACAGTCCTTCACCTTTCTGACGATTGTTGGGTCAGCGGGACCGGGTCTTCTACCTCGTTTCGGAGAATTTACGAATGAGCACTTTTGTGCGTTTCCAGACGAAATGACCTGAAAATGTGGAAAATTATTTTTGATATATTTTCATTTGAATGAAACTTTGTATACACGTTTGACTTACGGGAATGAGCATTTTCCGCGCTAACACAGTTTTTTGTGACTCAAGAGTTAGTTTTAAAAAGAGCGTAAGAGCGTAGACTTTTCTGGGGGGAGCGAGAGATTGACCGAAGCCTACGCTCCATACAAAATTTAAAAAAAAATGGGGGGGGGGGTTGAGATTTTCAAAAAGAACAAGCCCGTATCACGGGTTTAGTGTGAACAGTAATAAGACGTCTCGTAAAATGAAAAGGTTCATTAAAAACACGCGGCGTGTTTTTAACAATACTTTTCTTAAAACGTACGTCCCCAACCCCTCTGAAGAAGAAAAAATCAAATTTAAAACTAATGATACTCCATCGTTAGCCATTGAATTTTGATGCCATTTTTTGCAAAAGATCTTAAAATTGCAAGGAGGGAGTACAGGGGTAAATACCTGTCCGGGGATGCTGGACAAAATATGTTTAGATGCGAAACAACATACGGCATATCAAACTATATGATTTTGCAAAACTAGGTCACCAGAAAATATTTTGAGGACTTCTGAGCATACTGGCCAATAAAAGCGGCCCTGTGGGATCCGAGTTCCTTCGGAAAAGTAGCCATATTCAAATGTTTTCCAAAACCTGGCTTGCGACATAAAACTTTGAATTTCGAGGACATTCTGCGGGTGTCTGACCATACTGTCCACTTAGGGAGGCCCTAGGGGATCCAAATTGCTTCTGGAAATTGGCCATGTTCAAATTTTTTATAAAACCTGGCATGTGACATGTCAAGTTTCATGATTTTGCAAAATTTTTTCTTCGGAGGGCATTCTGAGGATTCCTGACCATATTAGAAGGTCCTACGGGATCCGAGTTCCTTCGAGAAAGTGGCCATATTCAAATAGTTGCCAAAACATAGCTTGTGACACATCAAACTTCATGAACTGGCAAAACCTGACTTGCGTTGTACTACTTGCGATTTTGCTTTATAATTTTGCAAAACAGAGATCTTGGGGGGGACATTCTGAGGATTTATTACCATACTGGCCAATGCAAGTGACCCTCCGGAGTCCAAGAAAAGTGACCAAATTCAATTCGTTGCCAACACCAGGCTAGCTACACACAAACTTCATGATTTTGCAAAACAAGGTCATGAAAATTCGTTTCCAGGATTTCTGCCCATATTAGCCACTTATGGAGACCCTGTGACCATATTCAAATCTTTTTAGAAACCTGCCTTGTGATATATCAAACTTTATAGTTTTGCAAAAATAGGTCTTCAGAGGACATTCTGAGGATTCCTGATCATACTGGCCACTTTAAGAGGCCCTGTGGGATTGAAATTTCTCCAGGAAATTGGCCACATTCAAATCGTTAGCAAAACATGGCTTGTGAACTATCAAATTTCATGATTTGCAAAACTTTGTGTCCGAAGGACATTCTGAGGGTGTCTGCCTATACGGAATCCGAATTCATCCGGAAAATTGTCCAAACTCCAACCGTTCAAGTGAGGGGAGGTCATCTCTGTTCAATCTATTCTTCGAGCAAAAGCAGCAAGATAAAGTTTCCTGGAAAATGATTTGGTTAGATAAATGGTAAGAAATTCAAAAAAAAATTCTCCGACGACAAAGTCTTGCAAAATCATTTTGAAAGACTAAGATTTGAAAATGGCTCCTTTTCTGGAGAAACTCGGATACCGCTGGGCCTCCTGGGTAATGGCCAGTATGGTCAGACACCCTCAAAGTATCCTCTTAAGAAAAGATTTTAATGTGGCCAGTTTCCAGAGGAATTCGGATCTCACAAGTAGCCAATATGGTCAGACACCTTCCGAATAACCTCCGAAGACAAAGTTTTGCAAAATCATTCCGAATTTTATTGATAAGTTGCAAGCCAGGGTTTGGAAAATATTGGATTACAACCACTTTTCCGGAGTAAGTCGGAACCCGCAGGGCCTTTTTTAGTTACCAGTATGGTCAGGCATCCTCATAATCCCTTCTGATGATCTAGTTTAGCTAAATCATGAAGTTTTTTATGTCGCTAGCCCGGTTTTGGAAAAGATTTTAATATGGCCACTTTTCTGGAGGAACTTAAAATCCCGCAGGGTCACCCTAAGTAGCCAGTATGATCAGACACCCCCAGAATGTCCTCCGAAATCAAAATGTTGCAAAATAATAAATTTGAATAAGTCGCAAGCTAGGTTTTGGTAACAATTTGAATATGGCCAGTTTCCTGAAGGAACTCGGATTCCACATTATGGTCAGAAGTCCTTTAAAATGTCTTGTGATGACCTAGTTTTACTAAATCATTAAGTTTTATATGCCGCATGTCGTGATTTGGTAGACAAAACGACGGACATTTTCGAAATAACCAGTGCAGCTCCATAAACTAGGATAATTTTAAGACCTTTTGCAAAAACCCGCATCAAAATCCGATGATTAACGATGGAGTATCATTAATTTCAAATTTTAATTTTTTCTTTCCCAGAGGGGTTGAGGACGTACGTGAAAACATTTGCACTGAACCAAATTTGTTCTAAAAGCCCATACATATATTTCCTGTATTTAGGTGGTTTTCAGCCTTAGGCGTAAACCACCATCCTAGATATCGCAATCATCAACACACGAGCATACGAAATCGCATGGTTGGTTTTTGATAAAACATTCCCTCTATCCGGTTTGAACAAATTAAATGATGACAAATTGAACGAGTGAATGAATTCAGAAAGGGGTATGGGTGCGTTCTGTCGAGTTGGTCGCGGCAGATTTCATGTGTGAATAGGCTGCCACATAAACGTTAAAAAGTACCTGAACCAATTGGCAGCTTGTAATGACCACTTGAAGATGCGATGGGGATCATTGTCCTGATATTCCCAAATGTAGCACGTAGTAAAATGATTCTTGTCTTATGAGTAAACCACCGGAAACTAATCGGGAATGATCTCTCATATGCATCCGTCGAACCATTCTGAACGGCCGTTGTGAGAATATCACCATGAAAATCTCACATACACATAGCATGTTTCCCAGTTACTAATGCTTCTCTCCGTTCTTCTGTTCTCTTTCCTATTCCATGGCCGAGAGCGGTGTCTTACACATTGTGCGTCTAGATATGCGCTACCATAGTCAGCTCTTCAAAAGCAGAAACACCGAGACGGTAATATGGACCTCTACATCAAAGGAAGGTTGAAGCAGTAAGTGAGGAATGAGGAACCCTAACCAATTTTACTTTTAGCCAAACAAGCTAACACAAGCATCAATGTAAGATGAATTCAATATCAAGGAAAGAAAATCATACTAATTTTTCTGAATTTTTCATATATTTATGTAACACCATATGTTGGGATTAAGAGAGGGACCATCAGAGTACCCGATTAAAGCGATTTGTATAGGAAGAGTGGGACTGCCAACTTCCTGTTGTTAACATTTCGTGAATAATCGGGGGGGGGGGGGGGGTCTCTTCACCCCATCTAATGGGACTTTTTAATTGGCGAAGGCTCGGTTTTGGTGTGGATTCTGCGAACTTGTTTCTTGAAGGAGATTCTCTCTAGACCCCTATAGCTTTGGGTTGCGCGTAAGTGTATCTGCTTACGGGTCCACAATACGTTTTTGGTCCTTCATACAGGAACATGACGAAACATTTACCACAGAACAACCTTGATCAAATCGTTTAATTAAAAAAAGTCCAGTGCTATAGGCACTGGCTTGCTACATTAGATGGTAGCACAGAGAACAGACATGCAGGCTCGAACATTTTTCCCCAATTTACTGTGTAAACTTTTAAAAGCAAACCGTTGGAAAAACATCGCCGCCTAGTCTAGGTTTCACCAAACTAAAATTGACAGGCTAACAAAACTCAAGGTGGGCAAGTGGCGCCATCAACATACGATTCACCAAAACTACCGGAAACGAGCTATAATTTTAAAATGGCAGTTACAGAAATTTACAACTGTGGGCACATCATCATCATCATCATCATCATCATCATCATCATCATCATCATCATCATCATCATCATCATCATCATCATCATCATCATCATCATCAACATATTTTCAAATCTTTCTTCGGATAACGAAAACTAGGGTGTTCCTTATTTTCAAAGAAATCGAAAATCTAACTTTATTATTTGCAGAATAAATGATTTAAATTTTTCCTACGCAGCTTAGAGTATACCCAGAAAAACCTTTTTTTTGCTGTAACTGTTTTATTCCAAATTTTTCGACAAAGCAGTTTTCCCATTGATTCTTGAATAATAAAAGTTTCAACTTTGAAGCTGTCTCTATCTTATGTTAAACAAAAGTTATTATGGTTTTTGTAAACAAAATAGGCCTTTTTCAAATTCTGGTTTTTCTAGTTGGGACAAACTAAAATAATATTTCTCAACAGCATTTGAAAGGATTTTGATTATTGCATATCATGTCTGAAAACTGAAGATAATTTATTTTTTCAAATGGAGTAAAACACAGTTGAAGAGGGCGTAATTTTATAAGAACATCGTTAAT
The DNA here is from genome assembly GCA_034211315.2 of Aedes japonicus. Lineage (NCBI taxonomy): Eukaryota > Metazoa > Arthropoda > Insecta > Diptera > Culicidae > Aedes > Aedes japonicus. The sequence continues at coordinate 43,360 of JASCZW010006812.1, read as the reverse complement.
TACTCACTAATGGGAGGAGACATCGGCAAGATTTATACGTCAAAACTTTTATCTTTTCAAGTTATAAAAATCATCTCAACACAATGTTGTTGGAAAATTTTAAATATAAAAGTTAAAGCAAAAAAACTGTTTTTTTTTTCTGTAGGGACACCCTAAATTATCTAAAGAAAACTGTCCTGAAGAAAGTTTTTACTTCCGATATTAATGATGAGCAGTTTCGCTATAGGATTCTTTTGCTGTTTGATCATAGTAGCTTAACCGTTTTCAGTTAGTTACGCTAGTTAGAACTTGTTGATGAGATCACAGTAGTCACAGTAGGCCAGAATGCGAATTTTGCTGGAAAGATACATTTTTCAGCCAAAGTTTTAAGTTGCGAAGCAAAATTGTCTTCGAAAAAGTTCTTTTTGATTACAAGACCCTTTTTTTATGGGAATAAAAACTAGGGTGGTTCTTATTTTCAGAGAAAATAAAAATCTAACTTTTTTGTTTGCAGATATATAGGAACAAATTCTTCAAAAAAAGTTGCAGAGTAAATAATTTTAAGCAGCTTTGATAGTATATTTTATTCTGTATTCTTTAATATTATTATTAATATTATTTAATATTATTAATTTGAAATAAAAAATATAGGGCATAACATTTTTTTTCGATCTGGACATCGAAAAAATGCTCTAATTTGATCATATTTATGATCAAATTAGAGCATTTTTTCGATGTCCAGATCGAAAAAAAAATGTTTTGCTCTATATTTTTTATTTCAAATTTTCCAACAACGTTGTCTTCAGTTGATTTTTATAACTTATAAAGATAATTTCCGATGTCTCCTACCGTTAGTGAGTAATTAAATATTTTTTAAATAAAATTACGCCCTTTTCAAATGTGTTTTACTCCATTTGAAATAATAACCTATCTCCAGTTTTCAGACATGATATGCAATAATAAAAATCCTTTGAAATGCTGTTGAGAAATATGTTTTTGTTTGCCCCAACTAGAAAAACCAGCATTTGAAAAAGGCCTATTATTTTTACAATAACCATAATTACTTTTGTTTCACATATGATAGAGGCGATTTCAGCACACCAAAAGTTGAAACTTTTATTGTTCATGGGAAAACAATTTACCTGAAAAATTTAGAATAAAAAAGTTACAGCAAAATAACTAATTTTTACAGGGACACCCTAAGCTACTTAGGCAAAAATGCTCTAGTTCAGTTATATTAAAAGGTACAGACAAAAATATACAATCAAAGTTGCTTGAAATAATTTATTCTACCACTTTCCCTTATAATGTATGTCTATATTTCTGCAAATAATAAAGGAAGATTTTCGATTTCTTTGAAAATAAGGATCACCCTAGTTTTCATCTACACCAAAAAAAGCGCCTTGTTATTAAAAACAACTTTGTCGAAGACAATTTCAAAACATCAAACTTAGACTGAAAATGTATCTTTCCAGCTAAATCCGCATTCTGTACCACTGTGTAGTGTTTTCATACATTGTGAAAAAAAAAACTCGTATTAGGTTCCACATCCAGAGCGTTATGTTGTTTGACCAAAGAAGTAGATATCTCCTATGTGGCTCCAGAATTAAAGCTTCCGGTCATCTAAATCGTTTCATGGGTTTGTCGTCTTATCTGGTTTTGATTTACATTGAACCGGAGTGGATTTTAGTTTGACTGCCCTGTCTGAGGTAGATCCATATATTGATTTACTGTAGAAAAGTAATCTAGTTAAGATCTTTATTCATAAAACACACGTCACACTTACGTAGTGTAAAGAAATTTATTATTCAACGCAAGTTTCAGCCAATCGAATTCGCAGATCTGTGGTAAACTTTCACCGCTTTACTCCAAATACTGCTCGAATACGACCGACATTGGAAACTTACAGTCAGTCGCAAAATTGAGTGCACACCTATAGTTTCATTAGTAATGTAAAGTTTTTCAGGGATTAAAAGAAATTAAATGACATCAATCATAGTTTAACAATAACTTTATTTCTCTTCCATATGATTGGTGGGCAAAATAAAAACAGTAACAAATGAATTCATTACAAAAAAAATTAAAAAGAAAAAAAACATCAATTCTCACCTGGCAAAATTGAGTGCACAGTCAACTTTTTATTAATAAAAACAAGTTTAAATGCCCGTAGACATAAAAAAAAACAAATTATTTAATATTTGGTGTGTCCTCCCTTGACCTCCAGCACGGCTTGTAAGCGACGCAGCATCGACTCCACTAGCTTATTAGTCACCGATGATGGAATATTCTCCCAAATGTTCTGAATCGCCGATTTGAGATCCTTCTTATTTGTTGGGTTAACATTTATCAGTCGATTCTTAACCTCACAGCACAAATGCTCAATAGGATTTAAATCAGGTGATTGGGGAGGAGTTTTGAGTTGTTTCGGGACATTATAGAGCAACCACTCACGTACTACGTAGGAGGTATGCTTGAGATCATTATCTTGCTGGAAGTAATAAACCCGTGGTAATCCCAATTTTTGCACCGAAGGTTGAAGATTTCGTTTCAGGATGTTGAGATAACCCATTTTATCCATGGTCGTTTCTATAAACTCCATAGTGCCGGTTCCACTAGCCGCCATCGAGCCCCACATCATTACGCTTCCTCCTCCATGCTTAACGGTTGGGCACAAATTTTGTGATTGCAGCTCCGATCTTGGCTTTCTCCACACCATTTGCCTTGCATCCGATCCAAACAAGTTCACTTTCGTTTCATCGGTGAAAATTACTGTGTTCCAGAAATCCTGAGGTTTGTCCACATGTTCTTTTGCAAATTCCAGCCGCTTTTTGATGTTTGCTTTTGAGAGAAATGGTTTTTTCCTAGCAACTCGGCCATGCAAATTATGTCTGTGCGCCGCGCGTCTGATGGTATCGGCACTAACGGGTCTTTTAATGTTGTCAGCAACCTCCACAGCCGATTTCGGAATGCTTGTTCTAGGATTTTTTCGTAATGTTCTCACAATTTACCGTTCATCTCCAGGTGTTAGAATACGCTTTCGCCCTCTACCAGCAAGATTTTTCGCAGTCCCTTCGTATTTCCACTTTTTGATAATTTTGAATACTGTCGAATGTGGTCTACCAATGATTTCAGCAATTTCCCGCAATGATTTTCCACGGCAGCACAGACTTATTACCTGAGTTCGCGTATTAATATCCGTTTCCTTTCTTTTTGTAGCCATTTCGATTAGAACTCAGTTGAATTGCAGTAAACAATGAATTTGACCACTCTGCTAGCAGCTGACAGATGCTCATAGTGACACTGTTATAAAACATCACGGAAATTTTCAATTGATAAATACATAAAATGAAATATGTTGACGAACACAAAAGTGGACACTCAATTTTGCGACATTGAAAATGGCTCATTTATCATATTTTCGACAATTCTAAAAAACTGAGTAAAAGTTTGCATGTTATGTGTGCACCCATCACTAGCTGTAAGATTAATTTATTGAACTCCATGGCAAATTTTCATGCATAGTGATATTTGTCTTGGAAATGTTTGAAAAATGTGAACTAGCAGGTGTGTGCACTCAATTTTGCGATGGTCTGTATTATTCTTCGAAATTAATTGTTCCATCACATTTCTCAATGATTTGTAATTGATATATTCAAACTTTTGGTATTTACAATACACAGTCAATTCTGCCATATGAAGAATATTTATCTCGATTATGTCTCTTTAAGTAACCTTCACATTAAAATTGAATAATTTAATATATACCGAGGTTCTGTACAGGGTGCGGCAGAAAATAATGCGACAATGTTCAAACTTGAGTAATGGGTTAATTCGTTTAGCTAGTGACTAATTTCTGTCGAAAGTGTATTTGTTTATGTTTACTTTTAAAGTGCTACATCCAAACATTCTATTTGTTTTATTGCAAGTTCGTCGAAATGTTCAAGAAAGAAGTGATCACCAGTTTGTTGCTCGCCCAGAAGAAGCCGAAAGAGATTGCCAAGGTGGTAGGGTGCCATTTGGCTACAGTTTACCGCATAAAAAAGTCCCTGCAGGATGGTCCTAAGCAGCGGCCCGTGCAAAAATTGCTCGCAACCCGGTGCGTTCCATAAGAAAACTTGCAAAGGAAGCCAATATTTCGGAGAAATCCATCCGGAGAATCATCAAAGAAGACATGTATGCATCTTCCAGAGCCAGAGTGAAACGCCAATTGATTACGGACCGGGTCAAGGAACTACGAGTGCTATCCATGTTGAAAAAGGAAAAAAATGATAATCCTGTTCTCCGACAAAAAGCTTTTCAGCATCGATGCCAACAGCCGCACGAACCGTTTCATTTCACCGCAGAAAATGGAGAACGTTCCGGAAAAAGTGAAATTCAAATTTCAAACCAAACATCCGGCTGGTGTCATGATGTTTGGCTTGGTGGCGTCCAACGATTTGAAAATGCCGAGTTAAAATCAATACCGAAGTGTATATCGGTATTTTAAAGGACCAAGTGCTTCCCTGGGTGAAGGCCAACTTCTCCGAGGACCAAAACGTTGTCCTACAGTAGAATGGAGCGCCATGTCACACGTCCAATCGAACCCAACAATGGTTGAATGATAACATGAAGTTTTGGCCAAAGGATTTGTGGCCCCCTGTCCAGATTCTAATCTGTTGGATTATTCGATTTGGGCATATGTTGAAGCACGAGCCTGCAAAACATCACACCCTAGTATGAAAACCCTGAAGTCAACCATAAGACGCACATGGCAGTGAATGTCGGAGGACTACGTCCGAAAGGCATGCTCTGGCTTCCGGTGTCGGCTCGAGGGTGTTGTTAATAAAAATGGAGGACACATTGAATAAATTTGTTTCAAAGGACTTTATCAAGATAGCTGCACTCGAATATGTTGATATTATTGCTTGAATTAGTAGAAAATGGGATTTTTTCTGCCGCACCCTGTATTTTCTGCCTCACCCTGTATTGCATTAACGTATTATAATAATTTTCCACAAAAAATAACGAAAATAGCCATGTTATAAGGCAAACCCTACACAGAAAAAAAAAATTATTTTAACAAGCACGTAAAATTTCCACTCGTTTAATTCCAAGCCAAAGGAGGCGTAAACAACACTATTGGTTGTAGTCCTTGATGCGCCATACAACAATGTTTGCAATCTTTGATACAACAGGCTTGATTCAGGCGTTATCTGGCTTAAGTTGACATAAAATATCCCATTATTTTTTGTCAGATCTAGCATTCCCTTTATGTGCATTAGACACGCAGAAAATTCAATGTTTATTTTTATCTGTGTATCTCATATTTCATATTATAAATTTTTTTATGTAAATGAATAGTAAATTGTATTGGAACTTAAGTATTGGTACATGCTCTTAGTTTGAGGAAGATGCGGTTGAAACTGTCGAAGAAAGCTCCACCATTGCACAATATCTCACGAGAAGGGGCAAGGCTGAAACAACACTTCAAATAAAATAATTATTTTATAACGTAACCAATATGTTGTATTTTATTCTATTAAAGTTTGAAGAAAATCGGTCTTAAAAGATATTTTTGCGACCTTTTTTTTTGCGTGCCTCAGTTTTTTTTTTCAAATATAGTCTATATGTAGCTAATGTAACGCTTTGTGCGACTAACAATTCGAGGTTGCAAGACAAAATTATAGCGTGGTCATTTGGAATTTTCTTTCACCTTTGCTTTAGGAACTACGGAATGGCAATATCAAAATGATAACAGTTTACCTCATTATTTAATCTCATCAAAACTTGATTGTGTCGGCTGCTAACTATTGTATCTTTCAAATTCAACGATAATATCACAGAACTTTTTAATATTTTTTTGTTCATACGGTGAAACAAAAGGTTGAAATTATTTACTTATCACGAGATCCTTTCCTCCGTTCTTCTCTTGAAATTCCCAAGCATGAAATCGAAGATGCACATAAATGGTAATAACAACTACCATTACTAGCGGCAATCATCTCAACAAGCACCCACGAAGCATCGAAAAAAAACCAAAGAGAGCGCCAATTGTTCCTACCTACTACCGTGTTTCACTGACCCACTTAAGGAGACGCAAATAAATAATATTAAGCCAAGTCGATTTAAATTTTAATTCCTGTCTTGCGCTGCGTACATGTGAACTACCCACCACCTCTCGACTGCCGTTTCGAATCGGCTACGAATTGGTCTGCTCGAGCCCCCATCTTCAAAGTCCAGTATTCGAATTTTGTTCGTACCATCATGCAAATAAATGTGTGAGTGGGCCCAAGCGACTTCCACTTTTCTTTTTTGTGCGTGAGTTCGGAGGGCATTTTTTCAATTTGATTAACATTGCTTTTCTGTATGCTGTAGCCGATACTTGACTTGCAGGGAAGAGCTGAGGGTTGACACGATCTGAAAATCGATCGAAAAAATCACTTATTTGCTTTGATCTCTCGAGTTTTTGATCCTTCCTTTTTTCCATAAAACATTTTTTTTTCCACTTCATGTGTACTAAATTCTCATAGTAACTGCACTGATTTTGATTATCTGATAAAGAACCACGTTTCAAAAATCAGAATCAGCTGGGATCATCTCGATCGATATGAGTATTGCGTAGGAGCAGCGGTTTGAGTCGTTTTCAATTCTTCTCACGCTGCAAAGCACGCAGCCAAGCAGTGCGTACGGTTAAAATAACGACCATTGGAGAGGTTCAATCGAGCTGTGAGGTGGGCTCTGAACTGGTTGCTGACTGGAATGAAGGCGCTGAATTAATCATGAGTAAGCAAGTTTGTAAGAAAGGATTATTCAATAGCGATTTGAGTAGAACGCATCTGCAAAGCTGAGTAGGCTGAGGCTAAACTGAGGCTAAAACGCCCAACTGGATACACACTAGATTATGGCTGACCGCTGTATTTTTTAACTAAGTTATAAACAGTGTTATATTTCTGTGACAATTGGTGATTTTTGAGCTATACGAATTTCCCACTAGAATTTCATGACTTGACAATATTAACTAACTTGAACGTGATATGCAAAGAGTTACCAAATGCCCAGTTTTTTAAGGTAAGTTAGTTTGAACATTTAAAGTATCAAGACTACCTGAAAATAAATTTTCCAGCTTGTCTGAGATATTTTTATGTTGGGTTTATGCATATTGAATTCAGTATAGTGATTCCCTGCCCTTCGGTTCAGAAAGGGGTATGGGCGCGTTCTGTCGAGTTGGTCGCGGCAGATTTCATGTGTGAATCGGCTGCCCCATCAACGTTCAAAAGTGCCTGAACCAAATGGACAGCTTGTAATGATCACTTGAAGATGCGATGGGGGATCATTGCCCTGTTATGATCTCTCATATGTATCCGTCGAACCATTCTGAACGGCCGTTGTGAGAATATCACCATGAAAATCTCACATGCGCATAGCGTGTTACCAATCACTTATCCCTTTTCCTTTCTATTCTCTTCCCTATTCTATGAACACGAGCAATATCATATCGTCATCCTAAAGTCAACTCTTCGAATGCAGTAACATCGAGACAACACAGAGCAATAAAGAACGGTATAAACCCTAACCAATTTTACTTTCAGACAAATTTTCTAGCACAAGGTAAGTAATCAACATTACACCATTACAAAATATACTGAATATCATCATATCGACATAATATATAACGGGAAAAGGGAGGGACCATCAGGGCACCCAAGTGAAACGATTTGGATAGGGAGCATGGGACTGCCTCCTCCCTATTGTTAACATTTCGTGGAACGAGGGCGGGCTCTTCGACCCCATCTATTGGGTTTATTCTGTCAATCGAGGGCTCGACTCTAATGCTGTATGTGTGAACTTGCTTTTGGAAGGAGATTCTCTTCCCTTTATTCGCGGGTTTCGCGTAAGTGTCTCTGCTTACGGGCCCGCCCAAACGTTTTTGGCCCTTCATACAGGAGCTTGAAGATCACAAACAACAGTAGCATCCTGATCAAATCGTTTTTCAGATTATTCCACTGCTATGGAAAGTTACCTTGCTACAATAGATGGTAGTATTTCATCATCATCATCATCATCATTGAATTCAGTATAGTGATTATAAATAATTAACCTAAATAAATTTAAAAAAATAAACAACGATTGAGAAAAATGAGATGGTTTCCCAATGGTGTATTTCAAACTAAACACAACATTTTTGTTAATTTGGTCAACTGTGAAACTAATGACACTTCCAATTTGGACTTCAGGAGCCATTTATATACATATTAACTTTCATATCTATTGAAAACAACATACGGAAACCTGACCGAAAGAATCGCTGCTATAATGCATGACCAGTGTAATAAAAATCACACATAATTTTCTTTGAATTCGAACCAGAAATATTGACTTGATAGAGATAATATTTTCGGGGTCTCCTAAATGCGATTTTATTTTTCAAAGGAACAATCGCATTTCTTTTTTATTTTATAGTGGCGGTGTTGGCACCATGATGATTGATTTATTTTGAAACAGTTGAGATATTTTTCATCAATTCGTAGTTATATACTTGAGTGATAACTTCAATTTACTTAACTTTTTAGCTACCAGAGAAAATAGTTACACATTTGAAATAAGCTATTCACAAATAAACATGAACAATGATTTTAAAAGAATACCGTAGGCCCAGTTTCAGGGTCACTTTATTTCCTATGTTCCCAACTATGGACAAGTATAGTTATTTCATAGAAAAATGTGTATATTGATAAAGTTTTCGTTGGAAATGTATCAGCAGGTAGTTAGAATCTTTTCGAAGGGCTTGTCCAAACCAATCACTAAGTAACAAAATGTATTAAGTAGGAATTTAAATGTTTTGAAATGTAAAGGCCGGTTGATCATACCTAGACTAACATTTGAATAGGGCGGTATTCCAAAATTACGAAACCAAGAAAACTGGAGGCAAAGATAGGCACATTTTTCACAGAAAGCTTCTATAAAACATTTATTATGCTCACGTATCATATGATAATGCAGTGCTAAACCTCTTCTCACAATAGATGCAGATAAATGTTTTAATGAGTTGAAAATTGATAAAACCCCAAAATACGCCCTGCTTATTTTTAGAGTGTTATCACGCCTTTCCAGTACTGGAAACTGGCCGTTCAATTATGACATTTTGGCATCTTGTTTGTTATTACACCTACGCTCTTCAGTCACATTAATCAAGCGGCGAGGCAGAGTTTTGACGTAGACTACGTCTTACGGCAAGGGTAGGGTGTCAAATGAAAATCTAAAATTTTGCGACCGTCACGAAAAACCGTACGTTTTGTACGCGAATAACTCAAATAACCCACTATAGATTTACATGATTTCTTCTTCAATCGGTCGGAAATTTTACCGCGCTCCAATTTAATTGTCAAACATTTTTCTCAATCAATAGTAAACTATTGAAAATAACACATATATAAGGTGATGTCTTATAATGTCATTTTGCAGAGTAAATTTCCCAAATTTCCTATCACAGATTTCAAATCGAAGCAAGGAACGTCTTGCATCATCTTCTTCTTCTTTGTGTTAGAGAGGGACTTTAACCAATCATGTCATTCTACTTTCCATGTACGTCTCGCACGCAGCTGAGAACGGCGTAAAACGAACACTAAGGAAAATTTTGCCTCAGTCATTTGGCAGCATTGAAGCTGTGCGGAGGGAGCGCAGGGAGCTGGTCGCTGGGAGCTGGTCGCAGGGAGCTGCTTCAAGGCTCCACCAAACTGCAGCGTTTTCGAAGTCGCGGCGAAACAATTGCCACGAAGAGGTAATATGGCGGCATGCACAAAACCGACGCGATTTTGCGCCCTCATAATCCGCCATTTTGCCTCATGTAATCTCACAGCGGCGATTTTTCCACCGCGATTTCACTGCCGCGGTGGCAAAAAATTGCTGCAGTTTGGTGGAGCCTTCATTTGTACGGCAGCGGAGCTGGTGCAGAGGCAGCTGATGGTCACGTAGCAGCTGGTGGTGGTAAGTAGCAAGGCTCTCCCAAACATCGATCATCGCGATGAGGCAAAATGGCGGATTATGAGGGCGCACAATCGCGTCGGTTTTGTGCAAGCCGCCATATTACCTCATCGTGGCGATTGTTTCGCCGCGACTTCGAAAACGCTGCTGTTTGGGGGAAAGCGTCCTTGGGGGCGAGCAGCAGTAAGCAGTAGGTGGAAATAAACTCTCCTTTTGAGGACAATAAATTTAAATAAAAGAGTTGTTTATTCAAGAATGAACTAATCTTAAATTAAGTTCGGTGCCGTCGGTAAAAATTTCACCCAGCTGGTTTGCGCTATCCATTAATTGATAATCTGTCCTTTTAAGGACAACCAATTGAATCAAAAGAGTTATTTATAAAAGAATTAAACTTTTATTTCGTTGGGTTTGTGCGCCTAATATGGTGCCAATTCGTTCGCCGCAACTGAAAAAACGCCTGCATGGAGGGCGAGCTGTCGGGAAAACTTTGGCTGGTTGGCGCAACCCACGATGAATCAATAAATCAATAAATGCTACCAGATACAAATCCATTTTTGCTACTGTCAATTTAATATTCTCAGCTTGAGAGTTTGTTTGATTGGGATTTACGTTTCAAATTGTCGATTGGCAGCCAGTGGTATTAGCAAAACTTGTTTTCCCTTCGTCGCATACCTTAAACCACATAAATTCCCTATCACGGACACAATTTTCGATGTTGAACATGATATTCCGAACCAACATTCTCTGTAAATTCCAATAGTAGTAGTAGTAAAATATGCTTTTATTTATCAGTTTTTTGTCGTATAAATTAATTTTACAGATTAAGTGTTTCAGCCCAATGGGCTCTTCAGCTTTGTTAATGAATTGTTTGTGTTTGGTGTGTTACGTGTGTTTATGTTTTACATGAGATTGTCAGTGCAGCCCTTGGGGCATTGTTTGTTAAAATTTGATAACCTACCTAATCTACAACTAAAACTACAATTTGAAAATCCTAGGGGTGGGGAACCAGATTCCTGATGATCTGGTGATCCGATGTTAGGCAGCGTGCCCTGTACCGATTGATAGACTCACTAAAGCGATCGTCGAGCATTTTTATCTCGGCCAGACGGTGGACCTCAGATGTTCTTGTCCTCGGAGGGGTGTTCATTATCATCCTGAGGAACTTGTTTTGTACTCTCTGAAGTTTCAGGAGATGTGTTTTTGCACAACTCTCCCAGATTGGCATTGCATACTCGATGACCGGAAGTATAATTTGCTTGTAGACAGCAAGCTTATTTTTAAGGGATAATGTAGACCTTCTGTTGATCAATGGGTACAGTAGTTTCAACAGAGTATTACATTTTGTGACAGTTTTGTCAACCTGATCCCTGAAAATAAGCTTGCTGTCTAGAGTGACACCAAGATAGACAGCTGATTTGGTCCATTCCACCGTTGTGTTGTTCAGGCTTATTTTACAACCCTCAGGCGGGACAAGTCTGGGAGAATTAGAATGTGGAAACAGGATGACCTGGGTTTTCGCTGCGTTGATACAAATCTTCCATTCAGTGAAGTATTCTGACAGAACATTCAGGCTTCGCTGCAGTTTCGCGGCAAGCGCTCTTATTACCCTACCATTGTGGACGACTGCGGTATCATCGGCGAACAACGACAGAGATCCATTTTCAGGGAGCGGGGTATATCCGAGGTGAATAGATTGAACAGAAGTGGACCTAATATACTTCCCTGCGGAACACCGGCGGAGATCTCCTGACTACCGGAAACTGCACCATGCAACGAAACACGGAATGTCCTGTCAGAGAGATAATTTTTAATAATCTTCACCAGGAAGATTGGAAGATTGTATCGCTTGAGCTTGTACACCAAGCCATCATGCCACACATTATCGAAGGCCTTCTCGATATCGAGAAGGGCCATAGCGGATGTTTTCGAAACAGACTTGTTCCGCCTGAGGATGTTCACGACTCGATTAAGTTGATGGACTGTTGAGCGACCATGACGGAAACCGAACTGCTCATCCAACAGGATATTGAGCTCGTCAGCAGATGTTAGAAGCCGACGGTGGATCGCTTTCTCAAACAGTTTAGATAGACCTGAGAGAAGGCTGATTGGTCTGTAGCTTCTGGAACATGAAGGATCTTTCCCAGGTTTCCGAATGGGGATGACTTTGGCTGACTTCCAGCACGATGGGACGGAGGCATTGGTTAAACACCACCGCCAGATGGTTGTAGAACTGGGGGCTCAATTGCTTGAGCTCCAAGTTAAAAATGTTGTCGAAACCTGGGGCCTTCATGTTCTTAGAGGTCTTGATATAAGTCAACAATTCGTCAGCTGAGATCTCCAAATCTTCGGAGAAGTCATTAGGACTTTGGTCGATGTTAGTTATAAGCGCGCTAACGGCAGCTTCGTGTGGACTGACGATGTTTTGACCGAGATTGTGGGAGCTGACGAAGTGTTGACTTATCTCATCAGCCTTCTCTGCAGGTGTTATCAACCGATCCCTTGAGTCATTGACGTCAAGTGGGATCAGCGGTGGAATGGGCCTTGGCTTAGTTTTTAAAATTTTTGTCATCTTCCAGAACGGCTTAGCACAATCTGGGAGAGAGCGAATTTTTTCAGAGAAATCATTATTTCTAAGGTCCACCATTCTGGCCTTGATAATTTTGGTCACTCGATTACAGTGACGTTTGAGCGTTGGCAAACCAGTTCGCTGGTATTGCCTTCGAATGGCGTTTCGCAGTTGTATTAAATCTTTAGTGGGTCTATCAATGGGTACAGAGTCACTCACCTGATCAATCACCGGTACATGTTGCTCCCGGGCCTGGGAGATCGCTTGCTCGATGCTCTGCAGCTGTCGTTCGATGTCATCAACCGAATCAAGGCGCATGTCGAAATCGATATTGTCATCCACGTGTTGTCGGAACCTCTCCCAACTGGCGCGATGGTAGTTCCGTCTGGTGATTCGATGCCGGTTGACCGAGGAGCCAACTTCGGCCACCACCGGATAGTGGTCCGAGCTGAGCTCCTGGTGTACGATCGGCTGGGCGATGTTGTTCCCCATGTTGGTGAGAAAGATGTCGATTGTCGAATGGACCCCGGATCGGCTCAACCGGGTGGGAGTATCCGGGCCCAGGACGGTGTAATGTCCCTCTTCCAGGTCTTCCTGCAAAATTATTCCGTTCCGAGTCCGCCGGGTGTTCCCCAGGCTTCGTGTTTCGCATTAAGGTCGCCGGCGATGATGAACTGCCCCTGCCTCCGAGTTAGCTTACGGATGTCGTTTCGTAGGGCCGTTGTTGTTCCGTTGTTGGTACTGGCTTGCTTGGGACAATAGGCCGCGATGATGGTGATTGGGCCGACGGCAGTTTCGACTTCGACTCCGATGGCTTCGATAGTCTGCAGCTGAAAGCTCGGAAGCAGATGGCAGTTGATGTTGTAGCGCAGGGCGATCGCGACTCCTCCTCCACTAGGGCCGCTACGATCAAGTCGCACAATCCGGTATCCTGGGATAATAACGGTGAGTTCGGGCTTGAGGTGTGTCTCGGTGACGATGGCGATGTCGATGGCCTTCCTGTTAAGGAAGTCACCGAGCTCAACGGTTTTGTTCCGGATGGAACAAGCATTCCAATTTACGATGTTGATGGAGCGATTATGGTCCATATTTAAAAATGAACGTCATCGTCACGGATGTGGCGGCTTTGAGCTGTTCCTCCTTGGAGCGGCAGGAACGTAGTTGGCGATAGAGCTCTTGCACGAACTCCACCATTTGCTCCGAGTTGTAGAGCTGTCCATCGACGGGTGGTTGCGTGAAGGTACTGCGACTCGCATTGCCCCAGCCGGGAGGAGGAGTCGGGTTGGGGCGGCGGCGGCTGCCGCGAAACGATGATGGACCGAAGCTGACGGGCGGTTTGCTTGGCGGTGATTCAATGGGATCGGCGGTAGGTTTGGCACCTGATACCGAAGTGACGGGAAATTTTCCTCGTTCATCGGAGGTGGTGGACGGCGATGAGCAGGCCGAGACTTGGTAGATGACTTCTTGCGGATCGCCAAAAATTCAGCACGTTTGGGGCAGGTACGATTGCTGCTCTCATGGTTTGCGCCACAATTTGCGCACTTCAGTACCGCACCTTCTTCCATCGGGGCACAATCGTTGGTACTGTGGGCTCCGGCACACTTGCCACATCGCGGCTTCATGTGGCAGTTGCGAGTTCCATGGCCGAACGCAAGGCAGTTGCCACATTGCGTCACGTCGTGCTGTCGCGGACGATACCGGTCCCACTCGACGATGACGTCGAAAAGGGCCCGTGTTTTCATCAGCTCCGCCATCGTGACGGATCCCTTCTCAAGGTGGACCAGATAGAGTTGGTCCCGGTAGTTACCGTGTTGCTGGCGCCTGATGGGAAACACCTTCTGAGGCTTTAGTCCCGCCGCTTGCAGCTCTGCGAAGATTGACTCCGGTGTGAGTTCTGGAAGGCCACGCAGAATCACCTTCAATGGCTTGCTTCCGGGCGCGTCGTGAGTGTAGAACTCGTGTTTCTTCGCGACTAGGTGAGCGCCGACAGCACGGTAGTCAGCCTCCGTCGAGCACATCACCTTAATTCCATTACTGCACAGCTTGTACAGCGGATGGATTTTGATAGCTGCAAGCTCGGTCCTGAGTGCAGCAATGTCCTTCGATGTGGTAAAGAGCGGGGGGATCTTCACCTTCTTCGGCACCTCCTGGATCGGAAGCACGGCGAATTGATTGCTCGCTAGTAGACGAGCGTTGCGATCCACTGGATCGGCGTCATCGTGGCGCAGCCGCTTGGAGCTGCCCGGTTGCGGTAATGTTTCGGGAGCGGATGTCACCGTTGGTCGATTTTTTCGACCCATTGCCACAGCAATAGGTCGAGCGGGAAATGTATCCGAACTTTGAAGCACTTTTTTCTGCTTTGCCACCACCAAAAGATGAGCAAGCGCAGGCGATAGGTTGTGAACCGAACACGCAATCGCGAGAAAGCGGGCGAGGGGAAAAAACGGGAGAAAAAACTTTTACTGCGAGGGTGCGAAAAACACGACCGATCGTGTCGCTTGGTAAAACTGGGTGTAAATTCCAATTAGTAGTGTGTTATAAACAGTTGTTCTGTTGTGTTAACGATTCGCGTTGGACAGAGTCCTACCTCTAGGAAGAAAAACGTTTTGAGAAACATAGTGAAAGTGAGAATGCCTAACCGATTTGATCCAGAACGCTTGCGCAGATTCAGGAAGCGCTTAAAGAGCGAAAATACGGGAAATCCTCCGGAACGACCATGCACCGATGCCGAGCGAGCTCGTAGTTATCGGGCGAAATTGAAAGCAGCAAGAGGTGATGCGTTGCCAGCTACTAGTTGGGACGCTTTAGAAGGTTCGACTTTACAAATTGCATGTCATCATTGGGCTCCCTGTCTTATTACATTTCAACATATTATTGATTGTATTCTGGTGATGACATGCGCAGCATGCTTTTACTGCATATGAACCTTCACATGATATCGATTCAACTAATGCGCTGAATATGTTTTAATGTGTGATTATTTTATCAGGTGTTTATTTTATATTCATAAGAATTTATCATATATTAACCAACCTTTTTTCCCATACTCATTGCAAAGAATAATGATGTTTTATAAAACTCACTCTCTTTCTTCTGCGAGATCTAATATATTTATATATATTTCGATTTCCTGAAAGTTTTAGCCATAACGGATTCACTAATTTACCTGACATTCACATAGAAACATGAATAATAATTTCACAAAAAAACCATAAACCATATTTTAGGTACGCATTTAACCTTGTATTCCCAACTTTGGCCTAATGTATTCATCACATAGTAAAATGTAGAATATAAAAGTTTTCAATGGAAAAGTAAGAGTGAGCGGTTCCGATTTTTCGAAGGGCTTATTCATACCAACACCTTTATAACTAAATGAATATAGTGGGAATTATAATGTTTTGAAATGGAATGGCCGATTGATCACATGAGAAAGTCATTTAGATGTTATCAAGAAGTTTTTTTTATTCCGTATAGTATACCGAAAAAGCCGAATGCCCGGAGCGATGAAATAAACAAACTTTACTAAAATTCGTCCGAATAAGTATCCTTAATGCTATCCATATCCATCGAAAGTTTTCGACTCAATAATGTTTGTTGGTGACTTTTCATGGTCCAGTACAGCAAACGCCTTGTTAAGCATATCTTAGCAAAGGTATAACTAGTTGAATATCGTTTCTAGCTGAATTATTGTATGAGTTATAGTTAAAACTGTAATCGTGCGCTACATAATCGACTGAGTCAAGGGACATGTACTCTATATACTTGTATATAACCTTATAACAACTGCAAGATAATTTTTGTTATTTTCTGTTTGATAAAACTTCCTGAACTTTGAACATTTTATGAGACGCTTACACATCTGAAAATGTTGCAATTGATTATAGTGTTTCCATAGCAATCACTAAACGTGTCAGATACCTTCTGATAACGAATTTTATCGTAATTTGAATTCTAGAGTATTTCAATGTTTATTATTACCCTTGAAATCCAGAATTGCTAAAATTGCATAAATTGCAAATTTTTGATTCTTTGAAGTTGAATTATGCATACTACAACTCAGATTGTATACAAATGATCCGAATGGTATGGCATTTAAATGGTGAATGTTGAAAAGGAGACAAGGCATCAGTCAAAATATATGTTTGTATGTACGTATTATAGAATTTCCTCCGCTGCCTGTCGTTACTGAAATCTCCCAAATGATGCAAAACATTGTTGATGGCTCCGGCGATGGTGAGAATTCCGAGATGCAGGCCATTCAGGCACAGTATGACATACGAATAAACATTAAGTAATGTCAAGCGGTTATGATTATAAGAATGACTAAAACTATCATTGATTTAATAATTTTATTTTCCCTAAAAAATCCTCAACTATCTTCTAGGCCTTAAAGATAGTCCATCGTAAAACGTGCAACCGTGACCGTGTCATCATTTAAACCAAAAGGCCCTTTTCAGGGCCACCAAATAATATCTCAAGAGCGTACAGTAGAATTTTCTTACATACTGGCTTCAAAACGCTGGTCTAAGGTCCCATAAGAGCCACACACTTCATATTATGACAAACTGCTTCTATCGGTAAGGGTAAGCGACCGGCGCGAATAATTGAAACCTTTTTAACGCTAATAATAGCCACACAGAATTTCCCTGACATTATAATGCATCACTTGGTTTAACGTAGTCTACGTCGACCGGTCGTGTCTTGTACACAACCCCACTGATTTTTTATTTTTGAAGACGTCCAATTCTATGCTTCACGTACCAAAACAGTGGAACATTACTAATAAGATGAGTCTAGATACTAAAAGGTGTTTCGATCAATTTGGTCAACATAAACTTGCATTAAAATATTTTGCATACCCCTCATTTTGAAGATGTGTGCGGGTAGCATCATGCCTCTATATTGATTTTGAGATTAGCACTTCAGTTATCAAAATGTCGTCGAAGGAAGAGCATCAAAAATTTTGCACGTGCATGGCGAAAATCCAAACTACTCTCACGCCAAGTTGGCGAAATCAACTGTTATCAACGCATTAAGGGGGGATATACAGCTACAACGAGGACAAAAACTCATTTTTGATATTTTTTTTCAAGGGGAAGTTTTTACTCAAATCAACCGAAATTTTTTACAATTATAAGTGTATCTATGTGGTATGCAAAAATATTGTTCTCAAAAATTTTTCAACAAAATGGCGGCCGTAAGAGAGCGTTGAAAAAGTCGTTGTACTTTGCCTGTGCCGGTTCTCCTGGTCGCAGTTTTGATCTTAAACCTGCTTACCCAAAAAAATAACATTAATTACACTTACAGTTAGTTGATGCATTGAAAAAAAAAGTAAAAAAAAAATTGCACTTTTGGCGTAACTTTTTTGAAAAACTCCACATTTTTTCCGCCATTTTGTCACATTTTTCCATAATTAATAATAAAATATTACAACAACTTTTTATTCATTTATAAGGTAATACTATAATAAAATGATCCTGTAAGTTTCAGCTTATTCGAATAATTAGTTTTCGAGTTATCACCGGCATAAACCCCAAAAATGCTGTTTTGAGAAAAACGCGTTGAAAGTTTTAATTATCGGTCTGCTTGCGAAGAAAGCATCTTCGAAAACCGATTAAATGAAACACTTGGAGTTCGAATTTCGAAAAAAGAGTTTCAGGAGCGTATTCTACGGGAATTTTACTAACTTTTTATGCAAAAAGAAAAAAATGAATTTTTGGACATCCTAACTGTATATCCTAACTGTATATCCCCGATCCCACAGCGACGACAAAAAGAGTTGCCCGCTGTTTCGAGCGAATCCCAAATCTCTCCGTCCGAGATGTCGCACAGAAGCTGGGAGTGGTGCCTTCAACCGTACCATACCATACCAATCAGACTAAGACCGGAGTGGCCTCTGCTGTACACAGAAGTTGTCATCTTCAATCTTTCAATCGTCTTAATAACTGTGGAAGCGCCTTCAACCGTGGATAGAGCTAAAAACGAGCTGGACTGTCGAAATACAAGAAAGTGGTGACTCCAAATCACGACGGTAAACAAAATACGTCGGCCAAAGCACGATCGCGAAAGTTGTACACGACGATGCTGACGATGTTTGATTGCGTGGTACAGGACGATGAAACATACGTTAAGGCAGACTTTAAACAACTTTTTGGACAGGAATTTTATACGGCAACCGGACGGGGAAAGGTGGCAAATCTTTTCAAGCATATTTAACTGTCAAAGTTTGCGAAGAAATATCTCGAAGAGCTTTGCTTGAAGATCAACGTTTACATTGCGACCCGAACCGTCAACCAGGAAATTTATCTGAGCGAGTGCCTACAAAAACGTCGACTGTCTTTTCTTAAGCGACACAATTGTTCCGTTCTAATTTGGCCGATTTTGGCATTTTGCCATTATGTAAAAAAAAGCCATGGAGTGGTATGCTGCCAACAACGTTCAAGTGGTGCCCAAGGACAAGAACCCTCCCAACACGCCAGAGCTCTGCCCAATCGAACAATATTGGGCCATCGTCAAGCGGAACCTTAAGAAGACTCATAAAGCTGTTGTGAGCGAGACCCGGTTCAAGGCAAACTGGCGTTCTGCGGCGAATAAAGTGGACAAGGAGACTGTACAAAATCTTATTGCAGGTATTTAACGAAAGACCCGGCATTCGGTTAAAAAGAAACGTAGCTGCATATTTCTCCTGTATTTGTATTAACTGAACTTGAAAAAGAAAAAAAATTTAACTTATTAATACAAATTTTGATCGACTCACACACATTACTGTTTGACCACATTTCATCAGAAGTCAGTGATCCTATCGAATGATTTTTTTTTCTTATTGTACTAATTGAATTGCGGATTCTTACTCATGTTTTTACAGTCAGGGACATCGACAACGCGATGGAATTAAAGTTGCAACATCGAATGATGATACCTGAGGGTTCAATTAGGGATCAATTATGGTATAGGTGACCGTGAAGGGAACGGTTGAGAAACGCGCGAATATTCTTACCTAGTTAAGGCTTTTATTATTGTCAGGCTGCCTACACAGAGGAGGAAAATATACGCTTCATCTCAACATTCGAACGAGATCCCTAAAAAAGAAGTCCGTTTAAATATATTGTTTTAAAATATAGCTAAGGCATGGCTTTGTTATCTAAATTCACTTTGGATAGCAAGCATGACAGAGGACTGATGAGTTAGGAGAATTATTAACAGTTATATACGAACACTGTTAGAACCGTCTTGGAGTGGCAGGGGATCGATCATTACATAGCTTATCGTTACAGAACTGCCACTCAATAAATAGTACATCTCAACAGGCCATCAATTGATGAGATCCTTTTGACGCCTCTACTTCCATTGAGTACTGGTAATTTTTTCATGGGATCGAAGAATTATGTCTATGGCCTTGAAATTGTTCCCTAGCAGGGGATGGTGATTGCGCTGTAAGCTCGGCTGTAAGAACTACATAGATAAATTAGTACAACTAACCTAATGCGTGTGGTAATTAAGGCAAACCGTACATATTCTACCGCGGCAAGTGAAGTCAAGGGCACGTTCGATCTTGGGCTCATAACATTTTGGTTGGGATGTTCCCACTACCCAATTTAAAGGACTTCTTTGTCACGAGTGGAGCAATCGATACGAGACATCAGTAAATCCAATGGTTGAAAATGTCTCCATATTAAGAAATAGGCGTCGATGACAGAACATCAGCAAATGATATATACGACTCATCCATTCGTGACCAGTCAAAAAGCAAATATACTATATTTGCGCTGCCTACAGAACCATCTGGTGATAAAAAAGGTAAGCACAATATATTTTACCCTTCAATTTGATTAGTTCATTCTACCGTGAATCCACGGTAAAACTAATATACTTATTTTATGAGTATAGTTGTGAGCAGAGAAAACTTTGATAGTCAATTTTACCATTATTTACAACTTTGGAGTATGAACAAGGCATAACTCCTAGAAGAGAATTAATTTTCCCAATTTTAATGAAGCAATCGATAAAGATTTTTCATTAGGGCTTAACTGACAAACGTGAACAATGGCTTCTTCCGTAAATTTCTCGTGGCACAAAGATTACCCATGTAAGCCTCTAAATCCATCAGATAGATTGACTCTTTCTCTACGAAATGACTGTGGTGGATTAAATAAACGAGTTTTCAATGACAAGAAATTCGCGGAAAAAGCCATTGTTTACGTTTGACAGTTAGGCCTAAATGGAAAATCTTTGTCGCAATGTCAGGAAACAAGCCTACACAGAAAAAAATCTTGCAGTAAAAATTGCCATTTTACCTGACTATGCCTATTATCAAAACTAACATGTTATTTTCGTCAAATTTACTACGTTTATGGTTCAGCCTTCATCATATGTGGTATAGTTGACAGACCTCATGTTGGTATCAACCCCACCATTGATTTAATTGCAGGCATGGTAGAATCAAACGCATTTATAGTCAGGTGACATTTTTTGGTGTTTGCGCTTAATGTAACCCTAGAAAGATAGTTTCTACTGCGGATTTTTTTTGCGTGTAATTTAATCCAAACTGTATTACTGTATTACTGAAACAAATACATACAACCTTATTTTTCAATCAAGATGATAATTGCCTTACGTATTTTTAATATCGTCGACGCCAATATTACCAACACTTACGTATTTTAAAGGGGTTTACAAACAACGCATTTTTCACATTATAAAAATGAGTAAAAAGCTTTTCTTAACATATGCACAGTATACTCATTAATAAGTCAATGCAATAAACTCCTTAAATGAATTGAGGATCATTTAGAAGCCAACATTTTATCTAATTGGATCAATGCATCTCTACTTTGTAATATTTGAAATACACTCTATGGTAATCATTAATAATAATTGCAAACCGTAAATCTCGCGTTCTTTCCAACAGACGTTGCTTTTTTCATGACATTCACAGATGGAAACAAGTCGAGGTTGCAGCGAGTTGCTCGGAAATCGTTTCCTTCATTAGGGCCTTGTTTAACAATTTGTGATCCGTTTCAATTTGTCGGCTGAGTACTTTTGGTATATTACGCTGAGTAAAACGAAGGCTGAATAGCTTAGTTTGAGCGTGTGCATTAAGTAGTTGCCGCGGTTTTCACTTATGGCACCACAAGCGCAAAAAAATGGTCGCCTGAAAAAAATGTGAAGAGACTTATATTCCTAGAGGGTTTGAGCTGTTTAGTGGAATACTTGTAACTATAATTTAGAAGAAAAATTAGTAATCTCCATTTAATTCCAACTACCTTTGCTTATCTTCGACAGATACGCGTATTTCGTCTACAATGTGCAGTACGAGACACTGAAGAAGTCTGCACATTGTAGACGAAATACGCGTATCTGTCGAAGATAAGCAAAGGTAGTTGGAATTAAATGGAGATTACTAATTTTTCTTCTAAATTATAGACTTATATTGTTAATATAGTATATTTGCTAAAGGCCTGAGATCATGAAATCGTTATTCGGTAGAAACAAATGCTAGATCTGTAGACGAATGAATTCTTCTCGGAAGTGCACGGAAGAATCTCGAGGATAAGTTTTAGTAATCAAGTTGATTGATTTTTAACATTAACTTATTAAAAATAACGTAAATGTAAGGTGATGTCTTATAATTTCGATTCACAGAGTAAATTAACCAATTTCCTAGCACAGTTTTCAAATCTAAGCAAGAGACGTCTCCCATCGTCTTCTTCTTCTTATTCTTTGTTCTCGAGAGGTAGATTCTGTTTCACGCTAGTGTTTGGCGAAACATCTGATACCCCTCCCCTTTTAATGAATTTGATTCACATTGCTTTAGCTGTTACCCCCTTTTGTTCATGCAATGGTACCCGATGCCATGATAAAAGACACATTTCCGAACAAATATACCTCATGGTTCCAGTTTTACCAAGCGACACGATCGGTCGTGTTTTTCGCTCCCTCGCAGTAAAAGTTTTTTTTCTCCCGTTTTTCCCCCTCGCCCGCTTTCTCGCGATTGCGTGTTCGGTTCGCGACCTATCGCCTGCGCTTGCTCATCTTTTGGTGGTGGCAAAGCAGAAAAAAGTGCTTCAAAGTTCGGAAACATTTCCCGCTCGACCTATTGCTGTGGCAATGGGTCGAAAAAATCGACCAACGGCGACATCCGCTCCCGAAACATTACCGCAACCAGGCAGCTCCAAGCGGCTGCGCCACGATGACGCTGATCCAGTGGATCGCAACGCTCGTCTACTAGCGAGCAATCAATTCGCCGTGCTTCCGATCCAGGAGGTGCCGAAGAAGGTGAAGGTTCCCCCGCTCTTCACGACGTCAAAGGACATTGCTGCACTCAGGACCGAGCTTGCAGCTATCAAAATCCATCCGCTGTACAAGCTGTGCAGTAATGGAACCAAAATTATGTGCTCGACGGAGGCTGACTACCGTGCTGTCGGCGCTCACCTAGTCGCGAAAAACACGAGTTTTACACTCACGACGCGCCCGGAAGCAAGCCATTGAAGGTGATTCTGCGTGGCCTTCCAGAACTCACACCGGAGTCAATCTTCGCAGAGCTGCAAGCGGCGGGACTAAAGCCTCAGAAGGTGTTTCCCATCAGGCGCCAGCAACACGGTAACTACCGGGACCAACTCTATCTGGTCCACCTTGTGAAGGGATCCGTCACGATGGCGGAGCTGATGAAAACACGGGCCCTTTTCGACGTCATCGTCGGGTGGGACCGGTATCGTCCGAGACAGCACGACGTAACGCAATGTGGCAACTGCCTTGCGTTTGGACATGGAACTCGAAACTGCCACATGAAACCACGATGTGGCAAGTGTGCTGGAGCCCATAGTACCAACGATTGTGCCCCGATGGAAGAAGGTGCGCTACTGAAGTGCGCAAATTGTGGCGGTAACCATGAGAGCTGCAATCGAACCTGTCCAAAACGTGCTGAATTTTTGGCTATCCGAAAAAAGGCGTCCACCAAGTCTCGGCCTGCTCAACGCCGTCCACCACCTCCGATGAACGAGGAGAATTTCCCGTCGCTTCGGTATCAGGTGCCAAACCTACCACCGATCCCATTAAATCACCGCCAAGCAAACCGCCCGTCAGCTTCCGTTCATCATCGTTTCGCGGCAGCCGCCGCCGCCCCCAACCCGACTCCTCCTCCAGGCTGGGGCAATCCGAATCGCAGTACCTCCACGCAATCACCCGTCGATCGACAGCTCTACGACTCGGAGCAAATGGTCGAGTTCGTGCAAGAGCTCTATCGCCAACTACGTTCCTGCCGCTCCAAGGAGGAACAGCTCAAAGCCGCCACATCCGTGACGATGACGTTCATTTTCAAATATGGACCATAATCGCTCCATCAACATCGTAAATTGGAATGCTTGTTCCATCCGGAACAAAACCGTTGAGCTCGGTGACTTCCTTAACAGGAAGGCCATCGACATCGCCATCGTCACCGAGACACATCTCAAGCCCGAACTCACCGTTATTATCCCAGGATACCGGATTGTGCGACTTGATCGTAGCGGCCCTAGTGGAGGAGGAGTCGCGATCGCCCTGCGCTACAACATCAACTGCCATCTGCTTCCGAGCTTTCAGCTGCAGTCCATCGAAGCCATCGGAGTCGAGGTCGAAACTGCCGTCGGCCCAATCACCATCATCGCGGCCTATTGTCCCAAGCAAGCCAGTACCAACAACGGAACAACAACGGCCCTACGAAACGACATCCGTAAGCTAACTCGGAGGCAGGGGCAGTTCATCATCGCCGGCGACCTTAATGCGAAACACGAAGCCTGGGGGAACACCCGGCGGAATCGGAACGGAATAATTTTGCAGGAAGACCTGGAAGAGGGACATTACACCGTCCTGGGCCCGGATACTCCCACCCGGTTGAGCCGATCCGGGGTCCATTCGACAATCGACATCTTTCTCACCAACATGGGGAACAACATCGCCCAGCCGATCGTACAGCTCGGACCACTATCCTGTGGTGGCCGAAGTTGGCTCCTCGGTCAACCGGCATCGAATCACCAGACGGAACTACCATCGCGCCAGTTGGGAGAGGTTCCGACAACACGTGGATGACAATATCGATTTCGACATGCGCCTTGATTCGGTTGATGACATCGAACGACAGCTGCAAAGCATCGAGCAAGCGATCTCCCAGGCCCGGGAGCAACATGTACCGGTGATTGATCAGGTGAGTGACTCTGTACCCATTGATAGACCCACTAAAGATTTAATACAACTGCGAAACGCCATTCGAAGGCAATACCAGCGAACTGGTTTGCCAACGCTCAAACGTCACTGTAATCGAGTGACCAAAATTATCAAGGCCAGAATGGTGGACCTTAGAAATAATGATTTCTCTGAAAAAATTCGCTCTCTCCCAGATGGTGCTAAGCCGTTCTGGAAGATGACAAAAATTTTAAAAACTAAGCCAAAGCCCATTCCACCGTTGATCCCACTAGACGTCAATGACTCAAGGGATCGGTTGGTAACACCTGCAGAGAAGGCTGATGAGATAAGTAAACACTTCGTCAGCTCTCACAATCTCGGTCAAAACATCGTCAGTCCACACGAAGCTACCGTTAGCGCGCTTATAACTAACATCGATCAAAGTCCTAACGACTTCTCCGAAGATTTGGAGATCTCAGCTGACGAATTGTTGACTTATATCAAGACCTCTAAGAACATGAAGGCCCCCGGTTTCGACAACATCATGAACTTGGAGCTCAAGCAATTGAGCCCCCAGTTTTACAACCATCTGGCGGTGGTGTTTAACTAATGCCTCCGTCTTGGCTACTTACCATCGTGCTGGAAGTCAGCCAAAGTCATCCCCATTCGGAAACATGGGAAAGATCCTTCATGCTCCAGAAGCTACAGACCAATCAGCCTTCTCTCAGGTCTATCTAAACTGTTTGAGAAAGCGATCCACCGTCGGCTCCTAACATCTGCTGACGAGCTCAATATCCTGTTGGATGAGCAGTTCGGTTTCCGATATGGTCGCTCAACAGTCCATCAACTTAATCGAGTCATGAACATCCTCAGGCGGAACAAGTCTGTTTCGAAAACATCCGCTATGGCCCTTCTCGATATCGAGAAGGCCTTCGATAATGTGTGGCATGATGGCTTGGTGTACAAGCTCAAGCGATACAATCTTCCAATCTTCCTGGTGAAGATTATTAAAAATTATCTCTCTGACAGGACATTCCGTGTTTCGTTGCATGGTGCAGTTTCCGGTAGTCAGGAGATTTCCGCCGGTGTTCCGCAGGGAAGTATATTAGGTCCACTTTTGTTCAATTTATTCACCTCGGATATACCCCCGCTCCCTGAAAATGGATCTCTGTCGTTGTTCGCCGATGATACCGCAGTCGTCCACAATGGTAGGGTAATAAGAGCGCTTGCCGCGAAACTGCAGCGAAGCCTGAATGTTCTGTCAGAATACTTCACTGAATGGAAGATTTGTATCAACGCAGCGAAGACCCAGGTCATCCTGTTTCCCCATTCTAATTCTCCCAGACTTGTCCCGCCTGAGAATTGTAAAATAAGCCTGAACAACACAACGGTGGAATGGACCAAATCAGCTGTCTATCTTGGTGTCATTCTAGACAGCAAGCTTATTTTCAGGGATCAGGTTGACAAAACTGTCACAAAATGTAATACTCTGTTGAAACTACTGTACCCATTGATCAACAGAAGGTCTACATTATCCCTTAAAAATAAGCTTGCTGTCTACAAGCAAATTATACTTCCGGTCATCGAGTATGCAATGCCAATCTGGGAGAGTTGTGCAAAAACACATCTCCTGAAACTTCAGAGAGTACAAAACAAGTTCCTCAGGATGATAATGAACACCCCTCCGAGGACAAGAACATCTGAGGTCCACCGTCTGGCCGAGATAAAAATGCTCGACGATCGCTTTAGTGAGTCTATCAATCGGTACAGGGCACGCTGCCTGACATCGGATCACCAGATCATCAGGAATCTGGTTCCCCACCCCTAGGATTTTCCAATTGTAGTTTTAGTTGTAGATTAGGTAGGTTATCAAATTTTAACAAACAATGCCCCAAGGGCTGCACTGACAATTTCATGTAAAACATAAACACACTAAACACACCAAACACAAACAATTCATTAACAAAGCTGAAGAGCCCATTGGGCTGAAACACTTAATCTGCAAAATTAGTTTATACGACAAAAAACTGATAAATAAAAGCATATTTTACTACTAAATATACCTCATTCGTTCGGCCGCATTGGAGCTGCGCGGATCTCCCGATGGGCGATGCAGCACCCAGCAGCATTGCTCGGTGCCCAGCATTGGCAGTAGTAGCCGGCGGTACCCAGGAATGCTCAGCTGGTCGCGGCAAGCAGATGGCGGTCGGTACCCAGCGCTGCTATTGTGAAGTACACGAACAATGTTGGTGAACTGGCTTGGCTAGAAAAGCCCTCGACAATTGCTTGTTCAATGATGTTCACTGTTCACACACTAATTTTGAGCTTTGTTTAATCTCTTATGTGTTTTATGTGTTACGTGTGTGTTGTGTTATAATTATTTTTTTTTCAGTTCAGCCCTTGGGGCATTGGTAGTTTTAAAATTTGGCTTTGTGCACAAATTACGTAACGCATGAAGGGGAGGGAGGGAGGTGGGTTGAGCAACCGTTACTTATTGTGGCATATGGGGGAGGGGGGGGGGGTTTAAATCGGTACGTTACAAAATAACCAATTTGAAATAAAAATCAAAAGTGAATAACCAATTTGCATTATTAAAATTGCCTGTGTGCAAGCAAAGTAGGAAGTAGCAAGTAGAAAAGGGTTAATTTATACTAGTTAAGAACTATGTTTTAAAAATTCTGGAAAACTCCACGTTTAATACATCAAATGAAGGCTTTCAATCCATATTTTGAAGCAAATTTTTCGAAACTGAGCCAAAACTTTGCCACGTTTGCCATAACTGGAACACTGCACCAATTATCGCCATAGTTTCAAATGTTGGTTCCTTTGATGGCCTATCACATGTGTTCCTTATGGGTGTGGCGATAATAAAAACACATTTTGGCCAAGTGGTGCAAAAAATCTGAAATTTTAAGAAAAATGGATTAAGTATCTATTGATTTCCAACCAAATTCTAAAGCTTCGATGAATAGAGACTATTTAAATGTGATCTACTAAATGAAAGATATCTTATGACGATTTGAATCAACAATTGGTGAATTTTCCATACATCGTACGCATGCACGCTGAGAAATATATTGTTCTGTATATATTCAACACAGCTTACCTATGATTTTAATTTATTCAAACAATACCGATTTTATTTTTGATTATTATTATTTTGGTTCTGAAAGCGCTGCAATGGAGGCTTTTATTGAAAAAAAAAAAGCATTTATTGTTGAATCAAAACATAAGATTTTCGGAAACAATGCACCTTTGCATTGATTCGACCAAAGCGGTTGAATTTAAAAACAAAATATTGTTTTTTATATTAGAACCATTGAAATAATAAGAAATTAAGTTAAATTTGTTGTTGATTGTTTATTCTACAAAATTATTTTGTTGGATCAATAATGATTTCTGTTCGAAATATTAATTGACTAACAATATTGGATTCGATAAGAAATTTTGGTGTTTCAAATATATGATTGCATTAAACTAAGACAAAGTGTGGTTTGATTTGATACACAAGAAATATGCGTTCAGTCACCCAATATTCCTCTGCGTGTAGCCTACATCAAGTGCACTTGTTACGGCGTCTGTTGTTCTATGTTTCGGACCGAACGGAAAATTGATTGGTATAAAAAATTATAATTAATAATAATTAGATTATAATAATCGCAATCTGTTAATATTATGCATTGCATAAAATACTGTTGCGATCTTTAAGCTAGAATTATGTTATATGACTAAAACTTTGAACTTGTTTGTAATACTTTAAATAATTTCAAGACGTTTTGGTAAAGTTGCTGAACCAATATATTTAACAATTTTATAGTACGTTCACACTACTGCTTATATTACGTGATATAGAGTATCTTGATATCAGCAACAATACATTTAGTTTTCACTGGAAATAATGTACATTTCATTTGATATCAAGATACTCTATATCAATAATATAAGCTGTAGTGTGAACTGCTTTTAAGAACATCCAGTAACCTGAATAAATGCAGTACAATGAGTGCAATGTTTTTCGTAATCTTTTAAATAGCTTTAAGTTACTTAAATGAAATTAATTGACTAATATTAGCAATCTTTACTAATTTCAAGTTACTCAAATGAAAATTAAACATAAAAACAATAACAATAACAGTTTTTGTGATGATTTTATCACAATTGAGAAATAGAGGGGGGGCGAGAGCGTTACGTAATTTAAGGGGGGGAGTCTGGTCACGTGTTACTTATTGTTACATAGGGGAGGGAGGGGGTCCAATATCCCGCTTTTTTGCTTTACGTAATTTGTGCACAAAGCCTTTGATAACCTACCTAATCTATAACTAAAACAACAATTGGAAAATCCTAGGGGTGGGGAACCAGATTCCGAATGATCTGGTGATCCGATGTCAGGCAGCGTGCCCTGTACCGATTGATAGACTCACTAAAGCGATCGTCGAGCATTTTTATCTCGGCCAGACGGTGGACCTCAGATGTTCTTGTCCTCGGAGGGGTGATCAGGATCATCCTGAGGAACTTATTTTGAATACGCTGAAGCTTCAGGTGATGTGTTTTAGCGCAACTCTCCCAGATTGGCATGCCGTATTCGATGACTGGAAGTATGATTTGCTTGTAGACAGCAAGCTTATTTTAAGGGATAATGTAGACCTTCTGTTGATCAATGGGTACAGTAGCTTCAACAGAACGCTACACTTTGTGACAGTTTTGTCAACCTGTTCCCTGAAAATAAGCTTGCTGTCTATGGTAACGACAAGATAGACAGCTGATTTGGCCCATTCCACCGTTGTGTTGTTTAGGTTTATTTTACAATCCTCAGGTGGAACAAGTTTGGGAGAGTTGGAGTGTAGAAATAGGATGACCTGGGTCTTCGCCGCATTGATACAGATCTTCCAATCGGTGAAGTATTCAGACAGAACATTCAGGCTTCGCTGCAGTTTCGCTGTAAGCGCTCTTATTACCCTATCATTGTGGACGACAGCGGTATCATCGGCGAACAACGACAGAGATCCATTTTCAGGGAGTGGGGGTATGTCCGAGGTGAATAGGTTGAACAGAAGTGGACCTAGTATGCTTCCCTGCAGAACACCGGCGGAAATCTCCTGTGCATCGAAAACTGCACCTTGCAGCGAAACACGGAATGTCCTGTCCGTCAGATAATTTTTAATTATCTTCACCAGAAAAATGGGAAGATTGTATCGATGCAGCTTGTACACCAAGCCATCGTGCCACACGTTATCAAAGGCCTTCTCGATGTCGAGAAGTGCCATGGCAGATGATTTTGAAACAGACTTGTTTCGTCTGAGGATGTTAATGACTCGGTTAAGTTGGTGAACTGTCGACCGACCACGTCGGAAGCCAAATTGTTCGTCGAGCAAGATGTTCAGCTCGTTGGCAGATGAAAGAAGCCGACGGTAAATAGCTTAGATAATCCTGAGAGAAGGCTGATGGGCCTATAGCTCTTGGAACATGAAGGATCTTTCCCAGGTTTCTGGATGGGGATGACTTTGGCTGACTTCCAACACGTGGAGAAGAAGCCAAGTTGGAGGCAATGATTGAAAACAATCGCCAGATGGTTATAGAACTGGGGGCTCAGTTGCTTGAGCTTTTTTTTTTTTATTTCTTTATTATAGTGGTTTCAGCCTCCTGGGCTGGTTCGCCACTAACCAAGTTCAAGATGTTATCGAAACCTGGGACCTTCATGTTCTTTGAGCATTTGATATAAGCCAACAATTCGTCAGCTGAGATCTCCAACTTCTCTGAGATTATGGGAACTGATAAAGTGTTGACGAAGTGTTTACTTATCTCAGCAGCCTTTTCTGCAGGAGTTATCAATCGATCCTTAGAGCCATTGCTGTCTAATGGGATCAACGGTGGAATGGGCCTTAGCTTAGTTTTTAAAATTTTGGTCAACTTCCAGAACGGCTTTGCACAATCTGGGAGAGAGCGGATCTTGTCGGCAAAATTGTTATTCTTAAGGTCCACCATTCTGGCCTTATTAATTTTTGTCAGTCGATTGCAGTGACGTTTGAGCGTTGGCAAACCAGTTCGCTGGTATTGCCTTCGAATGGTGTTGCGCAATTGAATAAGTTCTTTAGTGGGTCTAACAATGGGTACAGAGTCACTCACCTGATCAATCACCGGTACATGTTGCTCCCGGGCCTGGGAGATCGCTTGCTCGATGCAGCTGCCGTTCGATGTCATCAACCGAATCGAGGTGCATGTCGAAATCGATATTGTCGTCAACGTGTTGTCGGAACCTCTCCCAACTGGCGCAATGGTAGTTCCGTCTGGTGATTCGATGCCGGTTGACCGAGGAGCCAACTTCGGCCACCACCGGATAGTGGTCCAAGCTGAGCTCCTGGTGTACGATCGTCTGGGCGATGTTGTTCCCCATGTTGGTGAGGAAGATGTTGATTGTCGAAGGGACCCCGGATCGGCTCAACCGGGTGGGAGTATCCGGGCCCAGGACAGTGTAATGTCCCTCTTCCAGGTCTTCCTGTAGAAAAATTCCGTTCCGATTCCGCCGGGTGTTCCCCCAGGTTTCGTGTGTCGCATTCATGTCGCCGGCGACGATGTCGCCGGCTTACGGATGTCGTTTCGTAGGGCCGTTGTTGTTCCGTTGTTGGTACTGGCTTGCTTGGGACAATAGGCCGCGATGATGGTGATTGAGCCGACAGCAGTTTCGACCTCGACTCCGATGACTTCGATGGACTGCAGCTGAAGGCTCGGCAGATGGTAGTTGATGTTGTAGCGCAGGGCTACTAAAACTAATAACAGATGGTTTGATGAGTCTTTAGACTGAACAAAATATAGTAAATATTTAATTCTTTTACAATTCCTCCACATTAATTCTATTACAATTCCTCCACATCAACAAGCAGTCCTACATCGACTTTGCAGATATGTCACTGACATATCTCACCTTTTCGTTTTTTTTTTTGTTTAAAAGCATCGTCAGAAGTTAAATTAACTCCAGTAACTTACTCATATATCTTTAATTCCTGAGTTTGTTTCGCACAAGGATGATTTCAAAAAATTAAGAGGATCATTTTCATGAACCCCATAAACGCAACTGTACTATTTTCTTAAACGTCCTTTATCTACCGCAAAATGAGTTCCGTTTCCCGGGCATCCGATTTGCCACCAAACGCAGAAGTAGAAAATATAAAGGGTGTTCCGATCAAATTTTGGTCAAACAGTATCGTGTGTGAGTCGATCAAAGTTTCTATTAATATGTCAAATTCTTTTTCTTTTTCAAGTTGAGGAGAAATATTCAACTGAGCTTCCTTTTAACTGAATGCGAATTGCCGGGTCTTTCGTTTAACACCTGCCATAAGATATTGTACAGTCTCGTTGTCCACTTTATTCGCCGGAGAAGGCCAGTTTGCTTTGAACTGTTTCTCGCTCACAACTGCTTTTTGAGTCTTCTTAAGGTTCCGCTTGATGATGGCCCAATATTGCTCGATTGGGCGGAGCCGGCCAAAATAAAACGGAACAATTGTGTCGCTTCAAGAAAGGCAGTAGACGTTTTTGTAGGCACTCTCTCAGATACATTTTCTGGTTGCCGGTTCCGGTCGCAATGTAAACGTTGCTCTTCAAGCCACAGATACAGATGGCCTGCCACACCAGATATTTCTTTGCGAACTTTGACAGTTTAATGTGCTTGAAAAGATTTGCCACCTTTCTCCGTCCGGTTGCCGTATAAAATTCCTGTCTTAAAAGCTGTTTAAAGTCTGCCTTAACATATGTTTCATCGTCCTGTACCACGCAATCAAACTTCGTCAGCATCGTCGTGTACAACTTTCGCGATCGTGCTTTGGTCGACGTGTTTTCTTTATCGTCGTGATTTGAAGTAACCACTTTCTTGTAAGTCGACAGTCCAGCTCGTGTTTTAGCTCTATACACGGTTGAAAGTGCCACTCCCAGCTTCCCAGAGAGGTTGGGGTTCCGCTCGAAACAGCGGGCAACTCTTTTTGTCGTCGCTGTGGCCTACGGCTTACGATCTCCCCCCAATCCAGCTCTCCTGGCTGTCGACAAACGTTCACCGAACACTTTTAATACGTTGGTAACAGTTGATTTAACCACATTCAACAATTTCACCAACTTGGCGTGAGAGTAACGAATGTTCCAGAAAATAGACGCACACCTAACTTTAACGGTCGCTTTGAATATAATGAAATATTTCAACATGTTTTCGTTTGCACATTTCTGAATGACATAGCAACCTATCAAAATGCACGGTCTTACTCCGGAACAACGAAAAAGTATTATGCACAAATGATGCACTGTGAGCGGACTTGAGAAAATTGGCCAAGGAAGAGGGTGTAAGCGTCGGAGCGGTACGATCTGTGTTTCAAAAACATAGAAAACATTGTACGTTTGAAGATGCGGTGAAGAGTGGTCGGAAATCCGGTCCTGATAGTCCGGAAATCGATTAAAAGATCAGGGATGCCTACAAGCGAAAACCAGCGACTTCCGTTCGGGATGTTGCGAAAAAACTAGGGACCTCGTCGAGTAACGTCATGCGTGCTTGGGCTAAAAACATACCGGAAGCAGAAAAACCGAAAAGGAACCCAAAACAGGCCGCGTCCGTGAAACCACGGGCCCGCAATCTCTACGATTCGTTATTGTGTAGAAATTCTGGGTGTATAATAATGGACGATGAAACGTACGTGAAATTAGATTACAAAACGCTTCCCGGACCACAATTATATACTGTAAGCGAAGACAAAGACATCCCCGAAACGGAGAAGGCAATTTTTACCGAAAAATTTGGTAAAAAGGTTATGGTTTGGCAGGCAATATGTGAGTGTGGTAAAACATCTAGTCCGTACATCACAACAGAGACGATGAACACTCAGAAATACGTTAAGGAATGTCTCCAGAAGCCATTATTGCCGATGATCAGGCAGCACAAAGGTCAAGTAGTGTTTTGGCCTGATTTGGAGTCATGTCATTACGTAAAGGACACTTAAGAATGGTACAAAATTCATAATGTATGTTTCGTGCCGAAAGACATGAATCCGCTGAACTGCCCGGAGGCACGGCCAATCGAGACTTTTTGGGCTTTAACCAAAGCAAAGCTTCAAAAATTCATAAAAACAGCGGAGGACATCCAAAAATTTAAAAAAATTGGCCAAAAGTGGTCAAAATGGTGGAAAATACCACTGTGCAGAAGCTAATGGGTCATGCTCGAGGAAAAGTTAGGAGCCTTGGCTATGATTAAATATTTTGATTAAACGAGAGTAAAATATCATATAAAACACAAATACATATATGATTTGCCAAATAAAATGATGAAAACTTAAAAAAAACATGACTTTTTTGTTATTTTGAAACTGTGCTTATACTTTCTGGAACAGTCTATAGTTTGGATTTTCGCCATGCACGACATTTTGATAACTGATGTGCTAGTCTCAAAATCAAAATAGAGGCATTATGCTACACGCACACATCTTCAAAATGAGGGGTGTGCAAAATTTTTAATGCACGACGAAGGAAATGCGTCAAGTTTAAGTCGACCAAATTTTGATCGAAACACCCTTTATAGTGAATTTCAGTCACACCCCCATACAGCTGACTGTTTTACACCGCTTCAGAGCAGTTGATTCTGTCCACCAGCATATCGGACACGGTAGATTGTCTGTCTACTATTTGATCTCTTGCCATAGTTCCTTCTTTGAGTGTACCTCTTCTACTTTTTCTTCTCGTTCTTCCACGTTTCGAATGATTCGTCTGCTCTCGACTTCTAGATGCACTTCCACCGTTGTTGGTAGAGGTAAATTGTGTAGGAATTTCTACGATACTGTGACAAAGTGGGAATCGAACCTGATGGCCTGAGCTTAGTAATAGCGTACATTCGTTGCGGGTCCTCATTGAGATTTTATTCAGCGGAATGCAAAAACACGTACGCCAGTTATGTCAATCTAGCCGAATCGGATGAGATCCGTTGCTGCACGCATCCGATGATATACTTTTCATCTGAAGCATTAAACATCAGTCTGCCGGTTGGCCTGTGAGAGTTTCGGGAAGCGAGGGAAAACTTGATGATGACGGCGAGAAAATTAAAAAATGCAAGCGAAGAAAGCAAAACATAAATAGGTTCTAAAATTAGAATTTGGGTCCCTTTGCTCGGATGCATCCGGTCCGTCCGGCTCAGTATGGACCAGGGCAGGCAGGCGGTAGGTCAGTGCGTGGTGGCAGGAAATTTTGGCGGCATATGTTCGATACGGCAGCTCAACGTTTAATGTTTCCCTCCCCAAGTTCCCTACGTGAAAAGCTTGATGCAGAGGAAAACGGTCAAAGAGCTAAGGAAGGTCATTCTCAGTGACTCGAGTTAATTCAATCAGAAACATATTCAAAGGGAAAATATAAAAGCTTAATCCTGTCCTGTGTTACCGCCATTGAGGAGGGGCTGCAGCGTGCATTTGAATGTTTCCTATTGTTAAAATTTTTGACTATTTGGATTTGAAGTGAAAGTTTAAACCGTTTCCACTTCGGTCACCAGACGACACGGAACGCACATTTCGCGTCTCTATTCAAATTGGTGGACACGGCGAAGAGGCCCCCGAAAATCGAAGCGCCGTGCCATCGCTAACAAAAAAAGCATTTATTTTCACAAACGGAATAGTTTTATGGCAGTGCGTGCGGTGTGTGTGACTCACGGAAAGTATGCGCCAGAGATCAACTTGACACCTGCTGATACTACCGCTTGATCAGTAAAACTGCCCTTTGGTATGCATAGTGACAAATGCTAGATAAGATCCTCAAAAAAAAATGTACCAGGTCATGATGGTAAAACGAAGCATCAAATCACATTATGGATCGCATCCATAAATTAACAATGATTTATGCACGAACACCAATCGCGGCGCGAGGTTATTAAATTCAAAATGACATCTTGTCAAATAAATGCGTCTGCCTTTATTCACTTTGTTTTGTTGTTTTTTCGGCGTCGAAACTTATCGAAAATGAAAGTTGACATTTGCATAAAGGCAACGTGTGTTTGAATATTATTTTATGTAGAAACTAGCCTCTCTGCACGTGAGCTGAGCCTGTCCAGCCAGTGGCTTCTGATAGTTGTAATGTGGGAATCGCATCTGCTGTCATTTGTCAAAGTAATACTGTTCACAAAACTATTAGGTTTGAGTCATAAAGAAGAAAAAATCAGACCGTCGTCAGAATGAAACTAGCTCGCAATTCATTGCCAGCGCCAATTTTACTGTATTTAATTTATCTCCTACTCGTAACGCAAAATTAACAAGTAGCGTAAATTTGCTTTGATTTTTTTGTTTTGCTCGGTTATTATTTTTTGGCACCATTATAAACAAGTATGTGCATTGTACCGATACTTCACAATGATTCTATAGAATACTTAGTTATATACAAACATTCATTAATAAGCTGCCATTCTGCAGCAGAGGGAAGCAAACAGAGAGGCGACACTTGGTATATATTTTTATAATTTGTGTGTATCTATCTGACTGGCGTTGAACAGTTTCGATGTAGTTTTTAATACTCTCGCTTCAAATGCAAGGCAGCTACCCACGCCTATCATTTGTTATAATGCATTATATTACGTGGCACGCGTGTCGAATTCAGTTTCTGCATTTGTTATTTGCGTTATTTTTTTAGCATGAGCATGATTGACCGCCCCAGATTGCTACTCCGTTATTGCCAGATCAGCTGTTATTAAACATAGAACCAAAAGATGATGCTTGGGACTAGCATGTCTTCTACGACGAAATTCTGGATGCCACTAACAATGTTCCCCGCTTATCTGTATTTGGCTTTGCTTTCACTATCCACAGTGATATGGTGATTTCAGCAGGGAGACAGATGAAAAATTCAACTGGATGCGGTCCTGATGGTATTCCTTCAACTGTTCTGAAACGCTGCCTTAACATCATTCGCTGCGCTCTTGGCTACGGTCTTCAATTTGGCCTTAACTTCCGGTGTGTTTCCCGAATGTTGAAAAGAGTCGTTTGGTTGCCCAATACACAAAATCACCCTTCTGCGGCTTAGTTCCTGAAAGGGACTACAGGGATCGAGAATTTGGTAGATGTCGCAACCAAAAGCAGCAAATAGTGGCTTAAATAAGCTACCTGCCTAGCCTTTTCCAAACGTTAATGTGACCCATAAACCTCGAGCTAAATGGCATCCGTCTTTTACTAATATCGTAAAGATTCAACCAGTTTGAGCTTCGTGTCGTTCAAAGTTGGAGTGAACATAGCGCTGAAAGACGTTGCGCTGTCAAGTTCATCTTGGCCAGAAAATGTATGCTTCCGAGAATTCGAAAACCACGCAAAAAGCGAGAGACGAATCGTCAGTATAAATCAACCTGTGGACAGCTCCTAAACATCTGCGTAAAATCCACATCCGAACCAGAACGCACTGCCTAATGCATTAAGGAAGCCCTATTCCTCTATACCCAGTCGTGCTTCCTGTTTCCTGCCATCGTAGCCGTTCTGGACCTGTGGTCGAAGATGGTGACGGGGGCTTCTAACCACTGGTTTCAGGCAAGTACGCATGCTATCCAAACGTTCTCTCTGCTGATGTGTCCCAACGTTCTAGGCTCACATTTCGAAATATTGACTATTCCAACACGGCACTACCATCCGATGACATGACAACTCTATCTACTGAGTCTGCAGTAGGAAGCACTGAACTTTTCGCCGTAAAGCATGTCGATCCAGAACGCACTGCCTGTCGCCTCATGGAAGCCCTTGAACCCTCAACACAGTCGAGCTTACTGGTTCCTGCCATCATAGTTGTCTGGCCCTGTTGTTGAGTGCGGTGATGGGGTCTTCCAAACTTCAATCTCGGGCAAGTATGAGCTCAACCGAACCATCCCGGCTTCTGATTTGTTTTTGCATCCTAGTACTACGTGACACAGCATCAACTAAGCGTACTGTAATGGATACCGCTCCCACTAACAACCTACGTGTGTATTACCAAAATACCAGAGGACTTTCGACCAAATTGGAAGATGTTTATCTTGCTGCGCTCGATGGCGAATATGATGTTTATGTATTCACGGAGACCTGGCTCGATGGAAGAATCAACTCAGTTCAACTTTTCGGTGACAATTTCACCGAGTTTCACACAGTTTAGCTAATAGCTATCGTATGCGCGGAGGTGGTGTTCTTGTTGCTGTTTCCAATGTGCTTGCTTCCTGCCAAATCGCCGTAGGACAGTTCAATTCTATTGTCTTTCCAAACGAAACTTTTTTATAGGCGCTTCGTACATTCCTCCTGACCGACGACGTGATTGCAGCATTATGCAACTTCACCTGTATGCTACAGAATTTGCCTCTGATTTGATTACTTTGACAGATGTGCTTCTTCTGCTCGGAGATTTCAATCAACCAGGGGGCAATTGGTTGCCCT
Organism: Aedes japonicus; assembly: GCA_034211315.2. Taxonomy (NCBI): domain Eukaryota; kingdom Metazoa; phylum Arthropoda; class Insecta; order Diptera; family Culicidae; genus Aedes; species Aedes japonicus. The sequence continues at coordinate 5,311 of JASCZW010006812.1, read as the reverse complement.
CCGGTTACGGGTATTCGTTTCCTGATCCGGTTGCTTCAACCTCTACTCCTGCTAGTCGCCTACTTATCGATGGAACTGGTTTTCTAGGACTGAGCCAGATTAATTCAGTTTCCAACGTTCAATCAAACTTGCTCGACTTGGTGTTTATCTGCAAGAACTCACTGCGCAAATGTACCGTCGTTGAAGCTCCAGATGCCATTGTGCCACTTGATACCGAACATCCTGCTCTGGAAATATCAATAGCATACGAACCTAATCTCCATTTTGAAGAACCTGTAAGCACTGATCGACTCAATTTCCGCAAAGACTGATTTTCAACTGCTTCGACACTGCTTATCCCGTATCGACTGGAATGTTTTGAGTGATCTTGATTTGATATTGAATCAGCTGTTGAACGCTTCAACTGTTTGCTGCGTGATAGTGTTTTTGCAGTTGTACCGAAGTGCCAAACTCCGAGAAAACCTCCGTGGACTAATGCTCTTCTACGCAACATGAAACGAGTGCGCTCTAGGGCTCTTCGTGCTTTGCCATTCGACGATGTGCCTTTACCAAATTGGATTTTAATCGCGCCAGCAGTGAATATCGGCGCTATAACAAACTCCGCTACAAATATTATGCACATCGCACACATGAAAATCTGCGACGCCATCCGAAGAAATTTTGGTCGTTCGTGAACTCTAAGAGGAAGGAACTGGACTACCGTCATGTGTGTTTCTCGATAGAAACCTTGCACGGACTAACGAGGAGAAATGCAGTCTATTTGCAAGACACTTTTCGAGTGTATTTTCAAGCGATTCACCATCTCAAGTTGATATTGAAAGTGCTGTGCGGGAAGTACCCAGCGATGTGATTAACATGGATGTCTTTGCTGTCGACGTTCAGTTGGTTCTTGCGGCGATACACAAGACCAAATCGTCCTTCAATCCTGACCTAGCGTGATTCCTTCTGCTATATTGAAAAAATGCTCCGACATTTTAGCTACTCCACTTTCTCTGCTATTCAACTTATCACTCCAGAAATCAAAATTTCCAATGCACTGGAAGTGCTCTACTATGTTCCCAGTTTTCAAGAAAGGAGACAAAAGTGATTATAAGAAATTACCGTAGCATTACTTCACTCGGTGTGGAATCAAAAGTGTTTGAGCCGCTGATCAACGACAAATTGTTTGCTGCCTGCAAAAATTACATCAGCCCCTATCAACATGGTTTTTATCCAGGCCGCTCTCTTGAAACGAATCTTGTCAGCTTTACGTCATTTTGCATGGAGAATGTATGTAAAAAACCCAAGTCGATGCTGTTTATACCGATCTTAAATCTGCCTTCGATAAAGTTAACCATGACTTACTGCTTGCTAAACTGGAGAAAATTGGTTGTTCCATTGCTTTCTGCACATGGCTTCGATCTTACCTTGTACAACGTCAAGTATCTGTCAGTGGAAACAATGCATCTGACTATTTTTCAAACCATTCTGGAGTTCCCAAGGAAGCACCCTGGGACCATTGCTGTTCTCGCTTTTCATAAACAATGTTTCCTCATATTGCTTAATGGAGGTTTTCTGTTGTTGTTGCAGACGACCTTAAAATTTATCTGGTTATTCGAAGCCTAGCAGACTGCTATAAACTACAGAAACTTCTTGAAATATTCAGTAATTGGTGCGTGCGAAATATGATGGTTCTGAGCATCTCAAAATGTTGCGTACTATGTTTTGGTCGAACGAATAATGCTATCCAGTTTGATTATAGTATTGCTGGATCTCCACTTCAACGGGTTGATCATGTTAAAGACCTCGAGTTATACAGGACGAAAAACTAACATTTACTCGCCACTTCTCAGGTACCATTGATAAAGCCAATCGCCTTGGGTTCATGTTATAAATCTCCAATGAGTTCCGTGATCCGCTGTGTTTCAAAGCTCTTTACTGCTCGCTGGTACGCTCTATTCTTGAGTTTGCATCTGCTGTATGGAACCCCTACCAGGCCGTATGGAGTGCGCGGTTTGAAGCAGTCCAACGCAGATTTGTAAGATATGCTTTGCGCCACGTTCCATGGAGTGACCCGTTAAACTTGCCTGCTTACGCCGATCGCTGTCGCCTGCTAGGGCTGGATACTTTGGCTAAACGAAGGAATGTCGCGCAATCTGTATTCGTAGCCAAGCTTCTCTTATCTGAATATGATGTTCCTGAGTTGCTGTCGAGAATCAGTCCTGTCATCATATGCTCCTGCCCGAACCCTTCGACCGATACCGTTGCTTCACGAAGAACTACAAGCAACTAATCATGCTGCGAACAGTTCCATTGTCGCCATGATCCGTCGGTTCAACGTAGAATCCAACGAATTTGATTTTAACATGTCCGGCTCAAGATTTCGTCACCGCTTGCTGAGCCGTTTTTTACGTTGACTTTTATTAGATTTAAGTACTTCATGTAGACCACAAAGTCCGATGAATCAAAGACAAAAACAAATACAAATACAAATGCTCGACTATCTCCTTTGGCCTAAAACATCCTTCGAGGAACGCGCTTGAGATGTGAAACAACAGTAAAGGATCTGGCATTCGAGATCCACATTGCCTATATAGTTTCTAAAGCCTCATCGCAGCTAGGATTCATCTTCCGCTTCGCAAAAAACTCCAAAGACGTTTATTGTCTGAAGACACTGTACTGCTCTTTGGTTCGACCTTTTTTGGAGTACTGCGCAGTCGTTTGGTCTCCTTTCTACCAAAATGCAGTCCAGAGGATCGAAGCCGTTCAGCGGAGGTTTATACGCTTTGCTTTACGACATCTTCGTTGGTAAGACCCTCGCACATTGTCAAGCTACGAAAGCTGGTGTAAGCTCATTAAGCTGGAATTGTTGGAAGGGAGACGTATGATGGCCAAAGCGTGTTTCGTTGGTGACCTTCTTCAGGGAAACATCAGCTGTTCCACTTTACTTGGTCTCTTGAACATCAACACTCGACGACGAAACCTACGTTTAAAATCTGTCTTGATAAACCGACACTCAAGGACGAACTACGGCAAATACGAACCTGTGCTGAGCATGTGTCGCGTTTTCAACAGCTATTATAACGTGTTTAATTTTAATGTATCCCGTGAAGTTAATAAGCGTTGTTTCCGAAGATGTATGTGTTAATTGTTGTATGTAATTCAATTTTATATTGTCATTGGGATAAACATTTTTATCTGTTGACGAATCAATAATAAACAATAAACAAATAAATAGTTAATATATGCGGGTCAAGTAGGGAATGGGTAGAAATATATCGACGTGATACTTCCTTTATTGGAAGCCGAGAACACCTCTGCACTTCCTCGAGAAATCACTGGGATAAAAATGATTGGGCTTGCAGCGGGATCCGTTTTGGAATGCGGTGTGCTGAATTCAACTGACCTCAGCAGCGATTGAGATTTTTTATTTCAGCAGAATACAAAAAAAATGTTAAAACATTGAGTTTAAGGACCGATTTAAACCAACAGTAGAGATACCGTTGGGATCAATCACAATGGATGGTTAATAGAAAAAGACTTTATGCTGCATAGAAGTAACGCATTTACACTACCTGGAATCACCCTCCCTACAACCTTGAAGCAGAAAACATTTCTTTATGATTATTTTTCGTAGTAAAAACAATAATGATGATATGCAACTAATAATAAGATGCAACTATATACATCTATACAACTCAACCATTAGTCGATGAATGTATACTGAAATGTGAAGGTCATGGTATGATGAAAATAATACGATGTTGTAAAGAATCACAAAACAATGTACATATAATAATGAAATGCAGCTATTTGCATCTCCGCATCGGTGTTAGATGACTTAAACACTGAAATGGCGAAAAATTTCAACGCGGTATTATGAAATAAAGTCGATTACCCGGCAGCCCAGCAGAACTGCAACGAAAATTTAAACAAACAATAATGCAGAATAAATTTCATATGAATATGATCTCTGTCTAAAAACGGAAACATAATAGGGAAGGAACAGCTTAAGCACCCCAGACCTATCACAAGCGCGGAGTAAACGTTAACCATACAACGCTCATTTTTTGCAGTATGGTGCTCCATGTATTGAAGCACCATACTGCAAAAATGAGCGTTGTAGTTTAACGTTTACCCTGTGCTTGAAATAGGTCTGGGTATAAGCCGTTCCTACCCTAAATCCAAACTAAAAAATATTATAAAAAACCCGCATTAATCCACCGATGGTGAGACTGAACCCTTCTTACACTTCACCAGAATAACGAACTCAAATGTGGCCAATAATGTACTGGATAGATATTTTCATTCAAAATCTCAGGAAGATCCAGAACATTCGATATGTCATACATTCAGTTTATAAAATGAACTATTTGTCAATCCAGAACGTATTGTTCATCGAAGTGATTAACATATTGCCATTAATAGCCTTTTAACGACCTGTTTATGTTAGTTATATAAAAGGGGAAATTACATAAATATTAGAAATTCTTACATAATCAGTCCATAGAATGAATTATTAGATAATCCCTAAGCTTCAATTTGATTATCGATATGGATTCAAGATGCTTATAAGTACATGTTCGTTGAAAATAGTAAATGGTGACTTTGTAATTTTTTCGAATAATATACTCGCTGCAAGTTCAAAAACCAGACCAACCCCGAGCCAATCGGATGCTGCTCTAATTCTATACAGTCACATAGTGCGGCTAGTCCGCTGTATGTGCTATACATACGCTCTCAGATACGACACAATAGAATGCAAGCGGCATCGATTGGTCGCGATTGGTCTTGTTCGGTTTTGCACTGCAGCTGAGTATATTGTCATCATCCCTGCACCATGAGCTCTCAGGCATTGTTTTGAGTCACTTATCTTCATTAAGGATTATCCAATCATAATGAAATTTTTTGACCAGTTATTTGGAGATTCTCTACAACTTTGATTCGGCACCAACCAAACTAAAATCGGTACACTAAATAGCTCAGCATGTAATCGGAGACTAAACCGTTTGATTACTATTGTTAATAGGCCTTTCAAGTACTGTATTTCGTTCATATCTTCGTAACGAAATGTCCGAATGAAAAACAAATCAATAGCGTTCTGCCGATATGTTGTAGCGCCCATTTGCCGTCAACAGAACTGAAATCGGTTCACAGAGGCCGAGAAAACCGATGTGACATTATTTGTAGCTTGCACGCACATACATACACACAGACATGTGCTCAGTTCGTCGAGCTGAGTCTGTGAGTGGTATATGACACTCGGCCCTGTGGGTCTCGGATAAAAAGAATCGAGTTACCCGAGAATTTCATGTGAAGATCTGGAAACCAT